>PVKC010003487.1:0-38910 GCA_004027635.1 Crocidura indochinensis | reverse complement strand
GGAACCTACTTTTGAAACAGTACATTCAACCAATTAAAATCTATTGGGAAATTATTACTGCCATTATTTAGGGGAAGATGGAAACCAGTAGGCCTGCTGTGAAATAGTCCTGGCAGGGCTGAGACCAGATTCAAAAAAGTGTCAGATACCTGACAAGGGGTTGTGGTATATCTCAAGCTTAGCTAATTGATACTTGCAAAAATTTATTTGGCCTAAATATGAATCTCCCTACTGTTTTGCTAAGTATGTATATATTTAAGCATTTACTTTTTTTTTTTTTTACTTGGAAAACTCGTCATCAAGAGAAACATATTAAAGCTGAAATCACTAAAGTTATTTAGTTAGTTAATAAGTTTTTTGTTTGTTTTTCTTGGTTTGGTTTTTGGGCCACACCTGGTGATGCTCAGGGGTTACTCCTGGCTCTGCGCTCAGAAATCGTTCCTTGCTTGGGGAACCATATGGGACACAGGGGATTGAACCAAGGTCTGTCCTGGAACAGTCATGTTAAAGGCAAATGTCCTACCACTGTGCTATTGCTCTGGCCCCAGTAACAGTTTTTTTTTTTGTTTTTTTTGTTTTTTTTTGTTTTTTTTGATAACTGTCCTGTGCCTTATTCCTCTGCCTCCTTGTCCTCTCAGATGAAAGAAATATTTGTTTGAGACATATCTGAGGTATAAGAAACTCCTAGTGACTTGCTAATCTCTTACTCCAGAAAAAACATTCAAGGATTGGCCTAGAAGTAACAATGGGTTGTTAAGAAAGCTTTTCTCAGGTAAAGATTTGCACCCTTTTGTTATGGTTATCTTTTTATTCAGACTTTGTCTCTTAGATTTTAAGGAGACTGAGGAAGTATGATTATTTGTTGAAGTCGTGAAAATAAAAAGCCTACTCCCTCAGTTAAAGGACCACCTAGCATCTTTCTAATCTCTTAATTTACAATGGAATTGACAACCAGGGTCTGTTCTTGAATGAAAAACTTTGAGATGTTCAACTGTGCCCCTTTGGATCTCAAGCAAGTTCAAAACAAAAAAATCTCTTACAGAGACTCTTCTTTGTATTTTGATTGGAGCTTACTCTTAGAAGTTTTGTGACCCACCTTATAGGCATGTGAATATTTGGAAGAAATGCATATATTAAACAGTACAGACTGATAAGCTTTTCTTAATAAGAAAGTATATGTTTAACTCTGCAGATAAACAAATGTGAGTTTTTTTTTTTAATTCCACAAAAGTTAAGACTTGCAAAAATCTTGCTTAAACAGTCCTAATAACCTTCAATAAACCAGAACTCAGATATCTCCTCACTTCTGAGTGTGGTCTGTTTTTTCAGTTCACCAATTCCTGAATCCACTTTCCTGAGAGACCCCGAGAATTCCCTTAAGTGTCTGAACCAAACCGGCCATGATTTGAAATGAAATTTTAATAATTTGGGGGTTGTCGTATGAAAGAATATGTTATAGATATGAAGATTTATTTGCATTACTGGTTACTATGGCATAAATAATTCTTTTCTTTTTTTTTCCTATACATGGATGTACATGGAATCTATTATGCTGAGTGAAATAAGTCAGAGAGAGAGAGAGAGAGAAAGACGCAGAATGGTCTCACTCATCTATGGGTTTTATGAAAAATGAAAGACATTCTTGCAATAATAATTTTCAGACACAAAAGAGAAAAGAGCTGGAAGCTACAGCTCACCACATGAAGCTCACCACAAACAGGGATGAGTTTAGAGAAATAACTACATTTTGAATTATCCTAATAATGAGAATGTACGAGGGAAACAGAAAGCCTGTCTAGAGTACAGGGGGCGTTGGTGGGGAGGAGGGAGATTTGGGACATTGGTGATGGAAATGTTGCACTGGTGATGGGTGGTGTTCTTTACATGACTGAAACCCAAACAAAATCGTGTATGTAATCAAGGTGTTTAATTAAAAAAAATATCGATGCTGCAATGCAGACAGAAAATTAAAAAAAATTCTTTACTTTTATAATCTACTATATTAAATGGTTTAATCACAGCAATACTTTGTTATAGCTTTAGGTAGCATCTTATCTTTTTTTATTTTTAGTTTTGGGGCACACCCTGTGGTGCTTATGAGTTAGTCCAAGCAGTGCTTCCGGGGCCACATAGGACGCTAGGTTCAAACTCAGGTAGGCTGTGTGCAAGGCAAATGCCATATTTCTACACTATAACTCCGGCTCCCCCATCTTATATTCTATAAGCATTTTTTTTTTATCTAATGAATCTTCTGTTTTGAACTAAGAAAAAGTTTTTAAAAAAGTCACTGATTTATAATCACCTAAAAACAAAATATTTTGCTATTTAAAACGCACATAAATCTAATATAAGTAAAATGAAATCTTTTCACTTTTAATGTAAAATCATAAAACACTCATGCTAAAAAGAAACTTTTTGGAAAAGAAATATAAAAGAAAATTCATAGTTACAAGCATAAAAAATAGGGAAAAGACTGAGCCAGATAATAGTATAGCAAGTAGGGTTTTTGCCTTGCAATGTGGCTGATCCAAGTTTGATCCCTGACATTCTATATGGTCTCCTGAGTCTAAAATGAAAGTGATTTCTGAGTGAAGAGCCAGGAATAACACCTGGGCACTACCAGGGGTGGCCTAGAAGCAAAACAAAACAAAACAGATCAGGAAAAGAGAAAGACTATATACTATATAATCTATATAAATTATAAGAATGTCACATTAGTTGGGTATATTAGAATAAGATCTACTTTAAATATTATTAAAATGTATATTTTAAAACATTTTTATTCTATTAGTTCTAAAATTTTAATCACTCCAATTCTTAATGCCTATAACAGACGAATAAAGTTGATTTCTTTAAACATTATATATAACCATCTCCTCATGTGAATATCGTGTACTGACCTGTCTCCCTTGAAGAAATAGGTTTTTCCAACGTCCTCCCACCAAATGGCTGAATCAATGCCATGGGGGGGAATTCCACTTCCAAGAGAAATCAAGTCATGAGGATATCCAGGTTGAAGAGTAGTATCTTTGAACACCCAATATTTGTTACCTGGATGAAATAAGAGCAAATGAAGAATACACTAATTTAATATAAAAGTTTTAATAAATATTAATGATATTAACAGCATTTAAAAAAAGTTATAAAATTATTTTAACGGTAGTCAAATGTGGGATACCGTTATTCCTGAAACATCAATGTTATTCTTAATATGGTAAGAACTTTTAAAATAATTTTAAATAAATATACATCCTGACATAATCAAGAATCCAGAATTCCTTCCCTACAAATCCAACTTTTTATATTATTTTAAGTCAAAAACATTTCTCTCTTTGTGTGATCTATATACCATCAAATTGCTTTGTGTATTGCAAGTTCCAATCGGTTTCATCGCTTTCTCTCTATTTGTGTTAATTTGAGTTAATTTGTTCTACTTTGTGTTAATTCACAAATATCTTCAGTGTTATAAAGTCATTTCTCTCCCTTTAACCCAATACTCTGTCCTTAATGTTACACTTTCTCTTTCATAGTGGAAACTAAATGGAGCAGACTTTTAAGCCTTCGATTGTATAGACTTGCTAATGATTCTAAAAATAAGATAAACTTCAGTAAGTTGTGTTTCTGTTGTAATTATCTCTTGACAACAAACGGCCTCATAGAAAGGGTGCTCCTGATCTTCTAGAATGAATTTTGCTTTTCAGTTCTCTTCCTTCTTTAGTGCTCCTTCTGTGCTCCTTTATTATTCAGTCTTGCCTGTGATATTTTTCAATACTCTCATCTTTTCCTTCTCTTCTAGTTATAAATTAGGCGGCAGGAGTAACAAACCAAGAATCCTAAGGGCCAGGTCAAAGGAGAGACATAGTGGGGTCCAATGATTGTACAGTTTGGGTTCTTACTTTGAACACAGTAGAGTCCATTTTGATCCCAGGCACCCCGCTAGAGTCCCTTATCATGGCTATGAATGATCCCTGAGCAGAGCCAGAAGCAAATTCTGAGCACCACCAGGTGTGGTTTGACACACTTCCTACTTGTCTCCCCACAAAAATGAAGTAGAGTGTCATGGGTTATTATATCTGACAAAGTATCCCAAGTCCTTTCTAAATGAAACAAGACAATTGTTTGTTTGAAAGCGTTAATACTAACTTCTAGAAGAGGACTATGATAAAGTATTGCACAATCACACAAAAAGAAATTTTAAAAATTCAATAAAAACCAAAGGTGTGTCGTAAAAAACTTGCCTTGCGGTGTGAGATGCAAAGTACCATATGGCCCATGAAACATTGTTTTGTGGTCATCATAACAATAAAAATATCAAACCAATGCATGCCTTAAGACCAAATAAGTATAGAGAACCGAAAACCATGATTTAGGTTAGTTTTGCTTAGAGGTCTTTAGCATGTAAAAGTGTACTTACTCTAAAAGTGTCTATATTTTCATAAATGATGTTCAGGGTGCTCATAGGTCACTTCCAGTAATTCTAGACTAGTTGAACCTGTCACACGAATATTGTGAGCCAAGGCTGAGGCATGAACAGTGCTCAGAGACTTCCAAGTTTAGGTAACCATACAAATTTGATGATCGAACCAAGGTCAAATATAAGCAAGGTCGGTAAACCAATGCTTGCACTGTCTCCACAGTCTCTAATACTATATTATATACCTTTTGAGTTCAAGACTACTAGGGATGAAAATAACAAAGAGAATCACATATAGCAAATTGCTATACTTCTCGTTCCATATTCTAGTGGATTGGGTGACTAAAACCAAATATATAACATGTAATTGTAGCAAGTGAAAAATTAGATAACTTAAAAATGTAGGGTTGGCTAAAAAAGAAGTTTTAATAAAATAAATTCAAAAGAGTCTCTCTGAAGCTATTCTAAAATTTAAGACAAAAGAATATATGCACACTGCTATTCTTTGCAGCACTAAGTAAAATAGCCAAGACTTGGAATCAACCTAGATGCCCATTAACAGATGAATGGATCGAGAAGATGTGGTACATATATACAATGAAGCTGTAAGCTTGATGCAGTCATGCAGTGTGCTGCAAAGTAGATGGAACTAGAATTTCGCTAGGAGAAAAATCCAACAACTAGCAATTCTGAGAGAAAAAAAAAATCAAGGTATGACTGTCGATTTGACTCCAGTACCAATTAAAAGATAATATTTTTTGTGAGGCAATACTATCATAAAAAGTATAAATATTGGGGCCAGAGTGGTGGCACAGCAATAGGGCATTTGCCTTGCATGTGCTAACTTGGGCCGGACCACGATTCGATCCCCCAGCATCCCATATGATCCCCTAAGCCAGAAGTGATTACTAAATGCATAACCAGGAATAATCCCTGAGTATTGCCAGGTGTGACCAAAAAAAAAAAAGTATACGTATATCCTGAGTCATAAAGAAATCCCAGACCACTTTTTAAAGAGAGATAGTGAGAAATAAGCAAAGAGTTTGGACATATCTTTGGGATATTTCAAATAGTATTTAAAACAAGGTTAGAGGGAGTAGAAATCCTTATTTTCCTTTCTTTTGTTTCTTTTTTTTTTTTTTAACTATGAAAAGATGCCTAGGTAAAATGTTGATCCTATGAGGTTTTTTTCTGAGGAAAACTTTTTATTAACTTAAACCAGCTGTCATTTTTCTCAAGCAGGAGTGCTTAAATAAATGTTGAGTACTTTATTTTTTTTTCAATTGATAACTTACGATTTTTTCCATGAATATGTTTTCACTTGTTTTTCAGACCCTGTAGTAACATTTCTTAGATTTATGAATACCAAAGAATACCATGGAGAAAGGAACATGAAAAAATATGCATACAGAAACTCAGCATATGCTATGCAGGATGTCTTGTGTGCAGATAATATGTTTGCAAAAGAAAAAAATATTTTAACTTTCAGGAAATTCTATTTATTATAGTTCTTTTTTTAAATTTTTTTTTTTTGGTTTTTGGGTCACATCCGGCAGTGCTCAGGGGTTACTCCTGGCTCCATGCTCAGAAATTTCTCCTGGCAGGCACGGGGGACCATATGGGGCACCGGGATTCGAACCGATGACCTTTTGCATGGAAGGCAAACGCCTTACCTCCATGCTATCTCCCGGGCCCCAAATTTTTTATATTTATTATAGTTCTATAAAAACCACTTAAAATATTATGTTTGGAAATGCATCTCCATACCATCAGACAATTATTTTGTGCCAATAAAAAGGAAAAATAGTTGGCTTTTCATTTTAAGAACTAAAGCTTTTATGGAGAATATTTAAGTTAGATTTATTCTGGTAGGAATAAACAATGTATGATTAAAAATTCCACTTTTATTCACTTCAAAGACATAGCCATGCACAACACATACAACAAAACAGAATATTCATCAACAAACATTTACTGTAAAGGTTCATGGAGAAAGCTTTCATGAAAAATGACACTTGTCCGAGTATATAGAATTCAAAAGAGTAATTCAATAATTATTCATTATAAGTCATGCATTTAATTCTCTAAGGGCTTGCTTACTGAGGGAATATAATTACAGAATTTCTATTGTATAGTTTTAATGATGATTTTTTACATGACAAGGATCAAGTAATTTTGTACTTTATTCAATTTTAAGTATATGAAATTTATAGTCAACTATTTTGCTTAGAAAGGGTGAATTTTTAAAGGTCTTGCACTGTAATTCTGGGTTTCAAGGAAAATATTGCAGAATAAAGGCATGCATTAGATTTCATATGAGGTTGATATATTCTGGAGTAAGTGGAAAAAATCTAGCTCTTTATAACTTGGCAGAATGCATGATAAAATCAATAAATTTCAGATAAATACAGAGAAGCTTTTTACATTTGAAAAAAAAAACCATTAAAACAAAAACCAACTTTCAAACTTGCCTAGATTGGAGAGGAATTTACAATCACAAACATCAGCAATTCTGAAAGGAGATACATTTATGAATCCATTCAACATATAGCAGACTATGGCCAATCACATCTGCTTTCCTCTAACTCAGCCAATGATGCTAGTACAGTGTAATAGCATCAATGTACTTGATCAGAAGAAGGCTGAGGACCATGCAGATTATATTTATTTAATAGATCAAAAAATTTTGTACCTGAAGGATTGGTTTTTCAGTCAAGGTCTTTTTATTTAGTGCTCTTGTTTATTATAATTGATACATTTATACCACCCTGTTTTGTTCCTCTTTTCTTAGCTAATCATTAAACATTGATTAATAGTATATTTTATTAGTTCAGTTTATTCTATTTGTTTTGTTCATGTATATATTGCCATATGTACTCTTTATAATAAAAAATAAACTATTTTTTTTAAATTTTTGGGTCATATCTAACAGCCCTCTGGGGTTACTCCTGGCTTAAGGCTCAGAAATTGCTCCTGGAGGGTTGGGGGACCATATGGGATGCCGGGCTTCGAACCACCGTCCTTCTGCATGCAAGGCATTTGCCTTATCTTCATGCTATCTCTTCTGACCCAAAATAAACGTTATCTTTTTGCAGTTTACTAAACTCTAAAACATATATTTATTTTTTTATTTTTATTTTATTTATTTATTTTAGCTTTTGGGGTCACACCTGTGATGCTCAGGGGTTACTTCTGGCTATGTAATATTGCTCTTGGCATAGGGGACCATATGGGATGCTAGGGAATCAAACCAGGGTCTGCCCTAGATAAGCCATGTGTAAGGAAAATGCCCTGCCGCTGTACTATTGCTCCGGCCCATACTTAAACAGCTATATCTTATATCTACTATCACAAAAATAGTAAACAAGTACCACCAGATATTTTTTGTTGATAAATATATGTTGTCAAACACAACTATATCTATTCATGAGTATTTTACATCCTTCACCTTATAATGTTTAATAGTTATAACTAACAAAGTCAAATTAATTTAATATATAAACTTTGTAATCTTTTACAGAAAACACTAGGATGTAAATTTCTTAAAGACTAGGTTTTTAATATATAAAGAAAATTTATATATTACTTAACATCTATTGTATTAGCACTAATTTTTATTTTAAAATTATCTGTTTTTTAATATCTGAGGAATTTACAAAGGAAAGCTGAAAAGTCTGTGTTTTATTAAAATCTGTATTTTAATGAAGCAGTCAACAATCAGAAGTAAGGGGGTGATAGCACAGTGGGTAGGGCTTGCACATGGTCGTCCTGAGTTCAATCGCTATCTTCTTATATGATCCCTAAGCTTGCCAGGAGTAATTTCTGAGTGCATTACCAGGAAGAACCTCTAAATGATTCTGGGTGTGGCCCAGAAAAAACAAAAGAAATCAGAAGTAGGGAGTATAAGCTCTGAGATACTGGAAAGTTATTAAATCTGAAATTCCTTTGAAATTTATAAATAACATATGTAGAGTTTTGCAAACATGAAGCCAAATTACAATAGATGGACACCACATAGAATTCAAAGTGTCTAATACATGGCACCTCTTATTGTGTAACAATACATCCCAACAAAATCAAATTTGTTCACTGTTAAAATAAAACCAGTTGCAACACCAATATATTTAATGACAATTAATTTACATTGTTCTAATCTCTATGTTTTCAACTGTTAGGTACTCAAGTAATTTGATTTTTAGAGATAGATGATTTTCCATTGTCAGCATTAATTCCAGTTTTGACATCTACTCAGGGAAAGCACAGAATGTTGGTGAGTACCTTTCTCTTTCCCTTTAAAAGTAAAACAAACATTCTGGCAATTCACTGAGTGTCCTTGGATATGAAAGTTAAGTCAGGAATCTTATAAGTGACTTTTTTCGGAGCCAAAGTCATTCTCCTTTTTTTCACTGAGCCTCCTAAGGCTTTTCACCTGTAGCACAATTCAATGCCCTGTTTCCTTCTCTTTGATCTTTCTCAGGTTTGCTTCCAGTCTCATAACTTTAAGCCAGTTTCCTCTTTCCAGGGAAATCAATCTGACACAGTAAATAAAAGCACTTTTGAAAATGAAGAAAAATGAGACACACAGGCATTATTGATGGGAGAATTCTGTAGTTTGAGTTATAAATAAAAACACCCGTAATAAAACAATAAATTCCTTAATCTAACATAACTCTTCAAAAAATCCATTTCTATAACTTCCTACTGAGCAAAAATAAAAGTTCATTTCATTCATTTTTTTTCCAGAAAAATAACTCCAGGATTAGCCATTGTACTATGTGGAAAAAAAATGTGACGCTCAGGGGTTACTCCTAGCTATGCACTAAGATATTGCTCCTGGCTTGGGGGACCATATGGGGAGCTGGGGGATTGATCCAGGGTCCGCCCTCTAGATCAGCCATATGCAAGGCAAATGCCCTATCACTGTACTATGAATTTTTACCTAAATTAATCTCATTAGATCTTCCTCCCTAAATCTTTGAAAAGAGATCATCTGTATACAGCATAGATATTTCATTTTCTTATTAGTTGGAATAAAGTAATATGCAAGTCACATAAACTAGTATTTAGTGTTGGGGGCACAACTGACTGTTCTTAGGATTAATTCCTGGCTCTGCATTTTGTAATCACTCCTTGCAAGCTTTGGAAAATCGCAGGGACTCCTGGGTATGGAACTTGAATAGGCAACATGCAAGGCAAGGGCCTTACCAAATATACTATCAATCCAGTTCCATATAAATTATTTCATATGCAAAGATTCCTTTGTCATCTTTTGTTCACACATTTTTTCATTCCCATACATCTTTTCTATACGATTTTCAAGCCAGTAGACTCTTATCTGCCTTAGATATCTTAGTTCCCATTCTAGAAATGTTTTGCCTTCTAGAAAAGTGAAATAGGTTGATAAACACTGATTGAAAATTATCCAACTATAGCAACAATAAAATAGACACGTTTTCAAGTACTTGTTATCTTTTAATATAAAATCTTTATTTAAGCACCATGATAACAATCATGATTATACTTGGGTTTCAGTCATAACCAGGACACCCTCCTTCACCAGTGAAACATTCCCACCACCAATACTGCTACTGATTTTGACTACATAAAGCTTTGTTTTAAAAGTTAATTTCTGTTCTTGAAAGAGACTGCACCAGCTCCATTTCTAATATATAATGTTGCTCTTATTATCTCATAACCATTCAGCCTGAAAATAACTAGTAATTGAGAATGAAAACATCTGGCTTAATTGTGCTTGCAAAATGTTTCTTTATTACACTGGATTTACCTCAGTGATATTAAGATAGCTTGTTATCTGAAAGTTCATCATATATTCAGTTACTGGGGAAGAATTTATTAGGTTTTGGAGGCCTTAGGCATTTTCTATTTTTAGACTCTCCAACTTAAAAAAAAAACTGACTTGAACATAATTCAAACTGTGTTAGTATATTTCCAATAAAATATCAGAAAATATACACTAACCAAACTGAGAATTAAATTGAAAATATTAGGGTCCAGTGAGATAAAACAGTAGTCAGGGACCCAGTCTTTCAAGACGTCTATCCAGGCTGATTTTTGGCATTTGGTTCCTGAGCACAACTAGTAGTAATTCCTAAAGGCAGAGCAGGAGTAACCCCTGAGTATCATCTGCTCGTGCTCCTCATCCCAAGAATATTAGAATGTTTTTAATATGCACTAAGTAAATGAATTGTTTTTTTATATTTACTTAGTTTCTGACTTTATTATTCTCAGTAATATTAAAACTCTAAGAGTAAATATTTTTTTGGAAAATGAGGCTTATTTTTGTAACGAACACACTTGCTTTATTATTACTGGGTTTCTGGAAAGGACTGAAAATAAGACAGTATTAAATTGGCTATCAATATTAGCATGCTGAATAAAAATGAATAAATAGAATTGTATAACCAGCGGTCTCTTGCAAAATAAATTTATGAAATGTTTACATAAGTGATTCCAAAAATACACTCACATGTTTAATAAAGCCTCCCTGTCTCTATTTTTTTTTTTTTTTTGCCACATCCAGCTGTGCTAAGTGCTTATTCCTATCTCTGTGCTCAGGGATCATTCTTGGTAGAATTTAAGGAATTATATGGAAATTCCAAGTATCAAGCCCAGGTTAGCTTTTTACAAGGCAAATGACCTATCTATTGTACTATTGCTCTGACAATAATGAAGCTCTTTATTGGAAAATCATGTTACAAAAGAAATGTGATAATTAATGGCATAGATTTAAATGTGTTAATTTTAAGTGGAAATATAAGTAAATATCTATCAATGTATTGATATAATGAAGGTAATTAACATAACTTACCATGAAAAAATAATCCCACGTTGTTTTATTCCCTCCCACTCAAATCTCTGGTGAAATAATTACTGAGCTATTTTTTCCCCAACAGGTTAGTTTTCATTTTCTAAAATATGTGTGTGGAATTATATGGCACACATTCTTTTCCGTCTAAACTACTTTACTTGATATAGTTTAGCTTCTTCCCATTGTACTATGACTGAATTTTATTTGAATGTTGAGTAGTATTCCATTAAAGGGTCTAATTATTTTACACTGGAAGCTATTTCAAATAGTTCTGCTCTAAATATTCATTGAGATATTTTCAATTTGGATATAGTTTTTCAATTATTTTAAGAAAAGTATATAGTGGATAACAATATGATTTTGTAGAATATACATATTGATAAATATTATACAACATAGTTATCAGTAGGTTTAACATTAAATGAGTGTCCTCATGTGATCTGGCTAGTCTTTTAAATGTTAGCCATTCCAACATTTATATTGTGGTATTTTATGGTTTCAATTTACATTTTCCTAGTGGATCATAAGACTAAGCATCTTTTCATGTTCTTAACTGGCACCAATGTGCATCCCTGAGAAGTTTTTGTTTAATACTTGCTTACTTTTATCTAAGCGTTTGGACTGCAATTTGGTTTTGCAGGGGGTATTAATATACATTAATATATATATAGTATATATAGTATATATACTGTATGTATATATACTGATTGTGCTAAAGGCTCATTCCCGGAGGTGCTAAGGGAAGATATACAGTTCTGGGTACTGAACATGACAGTTGCATGCAATACACATGATGCCTGTTGTACACTTGTTCTAGCTCCTTTGGTCTAAATTTTAAGGGTCTTTTAATTTTTGGCCACAATCCTGTAATACCTGGAGGCTATTTCAAATTCTGCACTCAGGGGACCTTCATTTTTTTTTTTTGAACCAATCAGCCGTGCTAACAGTTTATTTGGTGTGACTCCCAAAATAAACTAATTAATTTTATTAAATAGTTAAGACCAAGAAGACTTCATAAATGTAAAAAAATTTTTTTTTTTTTTTTTGGTTTTTGGGTCACACCCTGTGACGCTCAGGGGTTACTCCTGGCCATTCGCTCAGAAGTCACTTCTGGCAGGCCCGGGGGACCATAATAAATGTAAAATTTTAACCAAATCTTTCAAAACTTAAGGTAGTGTTCCTGTCCCAAATTGATTTAGAATCATAGTGACTCAAATATTCCCTTTTCTACTTCTAATATCAATAGAGGTATTTATACCTCTATTTCTTTTTTTTTTTTTGGATTTCTTTTTTTTATAATATATTTTATTTAAACACCTTGATTACAAACATGATTGTGTTTGGGTTTCAGTCTTGTAAGGAACACCGCCCATCACCAGTGCAACGTTCCCGTCACCATTGTCCCAAATCTCCCTTCTCCCCACCCAACCCCCACCTGTACTCTAGACAGGATCTCCATTTCCCTCAGAGGTTCTCATTTTTAGGACAGTTCAAAATGTAGTTATTTCTCTAACTAAAATCATCACTCTTTGTGGTGAGCTTCATGAGGTGAGCTGGAACTTCCAGCTCTTTTCTCTTTTGTGTCTGAAAATTATTATTATTGTAGGAATGTCTTTCATTTTTCTTAAAACCCATAGATGAATGAGACCCTTTGCGTTTTTTTCTCTCTCTGACTTATTTCACTCAGCATGATAGATTCCATGTACATCCATGTTTAGGAAAATTTCATGACTTCATCTCTCCTAACAGCTGCATAATATTCCATTGTATATATGTACCACAGTTTCTTTAGCCATTCGTCTGTTGAAGGACATCTTGGTTGTTTCCAGAGTCTTGCTATGGTTAACAGTGCTGCAATGAATATAGGTGTAAGGAAGGGGTCTTTGTATTGTATTTTTGTGTTCCTAGGGTATTTTCCTAGGAGTGTTATAGCTGGATCATATGGGAGCTTGATTTCCAGTTTCTGGAGGAATCTCCATATCGCTTTCCATAAAGGTTGAACTAGACGGCATTACCACCAGCAGTGGATAAGAGTTCCTTTCTCTCCACATCCCCGTCAGCACTGTTTGTTCTCGTTCTTTGTGATGTGTGCTAT
Organism: Crocidura indochinensis; assembly: GCA_004027635.1. Taxonomy (NCBI): domain Eukaryota; kingdom Metazoa; phylum Chordata; class Mammalia; order Eulipotyphla; family Soricidae; genus Crocidura; species Crocidura indochinensis. Next base: position 25,572 of record PVKC010003487.1, on the reverse strand, counting down.
TTTCTGTGGTGTGAGGTCGTACCTCATAGTTGTTTTGATTTGCATCTCCCTGATGATTAGTGATGTGGAGCATTTTTTCATGTGTCTTTTCACCATTTGTATTTCTTCTTTGTCAAAGTTTCTGTCCATTTCTTCTCCCCAGTTTTTGATGGGATTAGCTGCTTTGGAGACCATGAGGCACTAGGGATTGAGCCCATATATATCTATACTACATGTAAAACATGCACTCAACTCTTTAATCTATGTATCTAACCTCTTCATTTTACACATGTGCATATGTGTATATATATATATATTTATATAAATTTACCTGACAAAAATCTTTCTTCATATGTATGCTTTCTGAGTAGACTGCAGTAAATGGAATCTAAATTTATTCTCTTTCTATTTATCTTTTGGTGGTATTCAAGGCTTACTACTGGTTCTTTGCTCAAGGATAAGTTCTGGTGGTGTTCAAGGGACAATATGGGTATCATAGACTGATATGTCCCATAATAAGAAACATACAAGTGAATTAATCCATATATTATCTCTCCAGTCCTTCATTCAAAGCACTTAAAATTATTTTTGAATAATAGAATTTTAAATTTTCAACTTTTGACAGTTTATTAACTCACTTTTTTGCTCTAAGATATAATAAAATTTCTTTACACCAAACTCATATACTTTTTCCTTTGATTTCCTTTATTGTTATTTTCCAGTTAGAAATTTATATTTAAATTAAGAACATCTAAAGTTAACTTGCATTTATAATACATGTATTGAGCAAAATTAATTACTATGCAAATACCAGCCATAGACTCAGTACCATTTGGCAGGATTATCTTTTGTTCTCTTGGTATCTTGGTATCTTTTAAAAAAATTTCCATGCCCATCTATATTTTAGTTAACTTCTGGCCTCTACTTGGCTCCACTATTCACTTTTTTTCATCCCTTTATGTCAATGACATGATGTCTTGATTACTATGTCTTTAAAAATGCTTAAAATCAAGTAGGATTTTCAAAGTGAATTTTTTGGGTCATACACCTAGGTGACATTCAAGCACTACTCCATTCTCCTGAAGGTCAGTCCAGGAATGTGCTTGGCAAACCAAATGTGGTGCTGTGGACTATAGATGGTCAGCCACATGCGAAACTAATGGCTTAAGCATTATTGTTATCTCTCTAGCCTCTTAAACCAGTATTTAAAAAAAATTAGCTCCTTAAATTTACAAATAAATTTTGAATCAGTCTGCCATTTCTTCCAACAGTATGTTTCAGGTAAATTTATTGAGAATTGATGCTAAAAATATAGTTAGTCATATAATCTAAAAAAAGACATGATTCTTTAATTAATTATCTTCTTTCATTGAATAAAATAAAATATTTGCCCTTAGTGTATATATACATATTATTTCATATTATATAAATATTTCTCAAAATTTAAAGCCACATGTCATTGTTATCAAAGTAAAAACTCTCATGCTTGGGATATTTATGTCTATTTAATATGTTATGATTATTTTATATTCATAAATCAACATATTTACTGCATAAGTATGAATTAATATTTGTATTCAAATTCACACCTTTACATTCTTATATAGGGTGTAAGCAACACTAAGTACCTTTAAGAAATAAATGGCTAATTATATTTACATCAACACAGACTTCAGTTAAATTTAAGAAATAAAGGACAGCGTGAGTTAAGGACAAGTATTATTGCATAGAATAAAAAATAGAATTAGAATGAATTTCTATATAGAGAAAGGGAATAAAACAGTAAAATGAATTGTACTCCTAGCTGTCTTTGAATACCTAGAAAAAACAACCCAAATAATTTGAAAAAAAAATATGCTATGTTCAAAGATTTCTACTATCAAAGATAGAAAAACAACCCAAGTGCCTGGTATTAAATTGGTGAAAAATAATTGGACATATACACACAAATGAATATTACTCAGCTAGAAGAAAACAAGAAAGAGAGAGAGGGCCGGAGCTGAGGTGCAAGCAATAGGGTGTTTGCCTTGCTGGCGTTGACCTAGGACCCAAAGCAGGAGCGGTTTCTGAGAGCACAGCCAAGAGTCACACCAGAGCATCACTGGGTATGGTCCCAAAACAAAAAAACCATAAAAAAAGAGAGAGAGAGAACGAGAGAGAGAGAGAGAGAGTATGCCTTATACTTATAGAATTGATAATCTCTAGTGGGATTATCATATCTCATTTATTATGGACAATTGATGTTATTATACAATAAAATGATAAACATTATAGTATGGGGCCCGGGAGATAGCATGGAGGTAAGGCATTTGCCTTTCATGCAAAAGGTCATCGGTTCGAATCCCGGTGCCCCATATGGTCCCCCGTGCCTGCCAGGAGCAATTTCTGAGCATGGAGCCAGGAGTAACCCCTGAGCACTGCCGGCTGTGACCCCCCCCTAAAAAAACATTATAGTATATAAAATATATTATATAAATAAAATATAATACAATAACAATATTTATATATTTCACTATTATAGACAAGTAAAATAGTTTGCCTGTAGACAATTAAAGCAAGAAAAGGATACTGAACTATTAAAGGCTAAAATAGACTGATTCATGGACTATAGAAAAAAATGAGTTTGAGGATGATGAATAATCTAATTATCAGAATTATTTTAGATAATAAAACTCTAAAGAGATGCATTTTAGCTTAACCTGATAAAATGGAAAGTTGTCAAATAAATTCAAATTTGAGACAGTAAAATGCCTCAAAAGATCAGATTTAGAACTGTGGAGCTTTAGACACATTTGTCGAAGAGCACCACTAATGTGGCAAGGAAAGTGAACCTTGGGATCACCCTCAAGGTAGAATTCCACTCAGCACTCATCTCTCTCTTCTGCTGTCTGCAGTTTATGGAAATTTAGAACTAAGGGAGGATACTTTATCTCTAAATTACAGGCTCCTAAAATTCATAACATGCTAATGCATCCTTCCTTTGCCCACTGTGGTACAGTATTTATCTATTCCATGTATACACATAAAGATAGCAAGAGAACTAAGTAACTATATATATATTTTTGTTGTTGTTGTTGTTTGTTTGTTGTTTTTTTGTTTGTTTTTTGGGTCACACCCGGCAGTGCTCAGGGGTTACTCCTGGATCCATGCTCAGAAATTGCTCCTGGCAGGCATGAGGGACCATATGGGGCACCGGGATTAACTATATATTACCAGTAGATATGCTGAAGGTATCTACAGCTTCACTAACGGTAATTATTTAGAGTTTACATGTGTCAAACAACCTAGGCTACGTACTGTAGTACACAAAGTGATCCATCTTCTAGACAAAGTTAAGAGAATTAAGTAACTTGCTCAGTTCAGTTGAAATGTGGCAATATAATTGAAAAACACTAATGCTCTTACACAAACCAGGCCCAAATGAGTAAAATCATTTAAATCAGATATAAGCAAATCTCATATAAAATTTACTGCAATTTTCAGACTCTTCCCAAAGTGGAACTTGTAACTCAAACTGTAACTTCCAGGTTAGCAGAAATGGCAATTTGCTGATAAAATCCCCATATCTTATAAGAGAAGTGGCTTAACTTGAAATAAATGTTCTTTTATTTTGCTAATAATATTGTCTCACCCTCTCAGATTGTAAAATTAATCCATTTTGGTTCAGGTTTTGCAGCACCATTTTACCTATCAGTTGGAATATTGATTAATGAAAACATCTCGATACAGATTGATAAAGCAGTTAGATATGAAATTTATTTTTAACATAATACCTATGCTACTATACAAAATATATATTTCTAAAATATAAATACATGTATACACTTATAGACATTTAATTTTTTATTTATTATTTTTTTATTATTTATACCCTACATTGCTCAAGGTTCACTCCCAGCTCTGCATTCAAGGATCACTCCTGACAAGGCTCAGATTATCATATGTGGTGCCAAGGATTGAACCCAGGTCACACATATGCAAGGCAAACATCCTACATATTGTACTATTGCTTTGGTCCTTCATGTAAGTCATTTTAAAAGTACTCATGCTTTAGCAAATCATGCAAATAATACTTGCAATATTTAAATTTGACATAAATTATACAAATTATATTATGTAATATTAATTGGGTGAATTATTTTTACTCATAAATTTTTCTTGCCTTATGATGAATTTTTTAGGTTACTATTAAATATAAAATAAAACAAAATAAATCTTAGTTCATGGGAAAATATCTATAATTCATTCATCCATAAATTCATTCAACTTATTTGGTTTAAGGCATATTTAAATTTGTGAGCGCAACATGCTAATGAAACTTATCTCTTTTTTGACAATATTCCATGAGAAAAGAAGAATTAGATAAATAATATTATCTCTGATTTCACTTTATTGACATACCAACTCAAGAAATTATTTACTTCATTTAATGAGTTAGCTGCCTGTTTTTAATCATTAGGCATGACTTAAACATTGCTGTTTTGGGTTCCTAGAAAAATGACTAAAATACAACAAAGCAAGATATGTGGAACATTTCTTACCTTTAAAGAAGACAAAATTTCCATCGCTGTTTTCATAAACTGCATCTATACTCGGAGGCAAACCCCTCCAAAAATAAGTAATTTGCATGGGGTATCCATCCATCACCCTGTTGTTTCTTACTCGCCAAAACCACTGGTCCTATAAACAAAGCAAAAACATCTCAATAAACATGCAACAATTTCTGTGCAATGGTTTAAGAGTTTTCTTTTAAGCAAAGCTAGCGTCCATATCACAATCTTACATCAAAACTGTCAAAGACACTGCTATCACATGCTTGCAATGATATTAAATTTTAAAATTAAATCTTACAGTCTGAATAAAAATATAATAAAAAATTCAACATTTTAGATTACATTCAGGAATCTTTAGATAAGAAAGTAAAAAGAGGGAAACAAGATATTATATCAGATTTGGTTATTAAATCAGTTTTCTGTAAATATGAATGTTTAAAATAACCAATATACCTGAAAGAAGACATCAAAACAACATGATAGGAGAATCAAGCATTTCTCTATCACTAGATAGATCAAGTTGGCCAAAATATCAACAAGGAAACACTATGCTCAAAGGAAAATCTAGAATAGATAGGTCAAACAGACACATATTATGGTACTTCATCCCCAAAAGTTGACTACACATCCTTCACTAATGAACACAGGACATTCTCCAAGACAGATGTTCTTCGATCTCTTTAAAATGGCCTACTTGAGGGCGGGGCATTGGTGGTGGGGATGTTGCACTGGTGAAGAGGGTGTTCTGTTTATGACTGAAACCCAACTACAATCATGCTTATAATTATGGTGCTTAAATAAAGATTTTTCTATAGAAATGGCCTAGTTCTAATCCTTTTCACGTTATTTGAGAATGTCAATAAAAAGGGGATATTTCTAAATAATTTCTATGATAAACATTACACTGATAACAAAATCTTATAGAGGAAACATTACAAAAGAAAATATACTTATATCCCTGATGAATGCACAAATAGTAGCCAAAATATCCAATATGACATCGACTGACACTTACTGTGAAAAATTGTGACATCCCATAAAGTAATGATTTAATACATCATACGTATATTGTAAAAGTAAAAACTATGATCATGTCAATGGCTCCAGAGAAGGCTTTTGACAAGATACAATATTCATGTTGTTAGAGCCATTTAACATGAATCAAGAGCTATAATTTTCCATGGTAAATTACTAAAAATCTTTCCTCAAATATCAGGCAGAAGATAAGGTTTCATATTCTCCCCATTTCTATTCAATACATTATAAAATCTTGTCATAAAAAATAGACAAATAAGAGAAAAGGTGACATCCAGATAGGAAAAGACAATATATTTGGAGACGATAGGATATTAAACTTAGAAAACCCTAAAGATCTTACCAAATGTTGTCCTAGAAACAACGGGCCAGCACAGTAGAGTAGAAGTCTAAAACCTTAACATTCAAATATCTATGTCTTTTGTATGTTCAAATTCCTATGAACAAAATACTTAAGAGAGCTGAAAATTTATTTATTCATAGTCATGCCTCAAAAAAAAATCAAATAACTGGGAATCAACTTAACAAAAGAGGTAAAGATTTATATAAGAAATATAAATTACTATTAAAAGAAAAAGAGACAGAAAGAAATGGAAAGATACTCCCTTATCATGGATTAGAATGATTTATATAGCCAGAATTAGAAGCTTATACAAAGCAATATACAGATTCAATGTGATCATTATATACAAACATTGATCAGTGTTGCTTCTGGCACCAAGCCCTAGTGCAAAGAGTAGCTATCAAGTGCTGGGTGAACATGACAAGAAAATAAAAAGAGGAAAAGTGAGAATTTATAGATTGATTGTCAAAATGATGCTGAGAGCCCAAGCCATAGTATAGCAGGTAAGGGGCTGGCCTTACACAGATTGACTCATTTTAAGTCCCCAGCAACTTAGAAGGTTCCCTAAATACACTATGAGTGTTCCCTGAGTTCAGAGGTAGAACTCTGAGCACGTGGTGTGGCCCAAAACCAACAATAAAAACAATAAGAGAATTTCTGAGTATTAATTACAGTTCTGATTTAAAAACCTGCTTAAAATATTGTCTTCATTACAGTGCCTTATATCTTGCTTATTTTTCCATCAGAATTTTGTTTCTACATCAGATTTTTCTTTTTCATAAATATCTACTTGTATTATTAACCATTAATTATTTTCATAGGGCCAGGTATCCAGAATTAGTATAGGATTTCTACAAAGCAGTCACAATAAATTGATTTTATTTTGAAAAAGCTTTATTATGAAAAGATAGACTCAAGAAAATATATATATTTAGACATGAAGATCAGTCAGGAATTTAAATAATATTTAATGTGTAGCAGATATTCTGATAATTAAAAGAAAACATTTTTGTTTACTTACCAAAAATCTATTGAATTTGTATTATACACTTACATAACTCACATATATCCATTACACTTACAAAAATATTTTCTAAAATCACTGTAATGTGGATCCTAAAATAAGTGAAATGAACTACTTTTTATTCTACATGCCTTATTTCACATTTTGCCCCTTACTTTCTATAACCCTACCAATTTATTAGTTATCCTTTTCATTAAATATTAATTTCAAGTGAGGGTTGTGCTTCTTCATTTGTGGTTATTTAATTCCTGAAAAATGCCTTCCATTAAAATATTTATTGAAATGAGACATAAATTAAAGAAGAAAAGGAAAAATTAAAAAAGTTCTACTTGAATAAGTGAATATTTGATACAAATTCAGTTTTATAGAAAAATATGATAGTAAAAGTTCTTTTTAACTCTGGTGGTCAAATAGTTGAATACAATGTAGGTTTTTACTTTAACTTTAGATGTAAGGAGAACAAAGAACAAGTGAAACTGCCGAGTCCAGAATAGGTAGGTTTACTTTGCCTCATTCTCTTTTTGGCTACAGTTATTATGGAAGGGGTTGGATAGGACAGAAGTATTTGCATTTATACATATGCAGTGTCAATATGTAAAACATATTTACAATTAAAAGTAGAAATTCCTACTTAAACACCAATAGTTCTTCCTAGTAGAATATCTGTGTTTACTGTACAGATTAAACTATACTCTGGATTTTATCCACCCTGACCCCAGACTATTTTAAAAGATTTAAAGGGGATATATCCATTTCCTTTGTACAGTTAAATAGATGCATTTCCTTAATAGTTATAATTCTTAGTATTTATTTCTGTATGTAGAGGTGGTTTCCCCATCCCCTTTTGGATCTGATTAGTAGGAAATTCTAGTAGATAAAACTTTCTAGTTGAGGATAAAACCATGTTATAGAGATTGTTTAACTTGTTATTTTTACCCCCCACATGCACCTGTAGTACCATGTGGCATTATTCCTTTTTTACATAGGCAATTAATATGAGGAAATCTTACATGTAGAAAGTTATTATCTAATAGGTATAGGAATACATAAATTTTATATTAAAAGGCGCTTTTCACATTGAACATTTGTCATAGTGACTTGACTAAGGCCCCAGTGGATTTGACATCAGCTGTCCAACCCCAAATCTTGGATCCCATCCTTGGACCCTACACGGTTTTCTGCACCACACCAGAAATATCTGTCCACCTGGGCAGACCCTAATGCCACCCTGACACTGACTTGATCCAGGATAGATTCAAATGATACCCTGAAAGACTAGGAAACAGCAACAATTTGCTTTCAGGGCAGGTTTCCTTGCTGAGTCACCTAATAGTGAGATAATATCAGAATATGGTCCATTACACTCTGGCTTTGATATAGGATCTGTGTAAAAACCAAAATCTCTAATACAGAAGACTAAGTACAACAATTGTGACTAAGTAGAATATTTCCTGAGACCATGAAGAAAAATGGTGGAGTTAAACAATTAGTATGCCCAGAGCCTGTGATCAGACTTATGACAGAATGCTTCATGATGAGACACCTTATTATTTTTATTTTGGGGCCATACACAGTGATGCTCAGGGGTTACTTCTAGCTACGCATTCAGAAATCGTTTCTAGCTTGGGGACCATATGGGACGCTGGGGTTGAATCCAGGTCCAATCTGGGTCCACCGAGTGCAAGACAAACACCATACTGCTGCGCTATAGCTCCAGCCCCGAGACACCTTAATTTTTATAGGCAGAGTATTTCCTTCTTAACTGCCCCACTTTTTGTTGCACCTTTGCAAACAAACAACAAAAAACCCCTGCCACTCCCCCATTTTAAAAATTTTATGTTATCTTCTAAATAGGAGCTCCTACCTTTTTCATAAAACCTTGGGACATGAATTATACTTTCTTTTACTTCATATTTTTGTGTTTTTCTACAAACTGAGAAAAGAAAAACAAAAAGAGGATGGAGCCTAGGGTTCAAATGGGTTCAGGTGCATTGGTTTAGAAATAAAAAGTCAGAACTAGGGGCCGGTGAGGTGGCGCTAGAGGTAAGGTGTCTGCTTTGCAAGCGTTAGCTAAGGAAGGAGTGTGGTTAGATCCCCCAGCGTCCCATATGATCCCTCCAAGCCAGGGGCAATTTCTGAGCGCTTAGCCAGGAGTAACCCATGAGCATCAAATGGGTGTAGCCCCAAAAGCAAACAAACAAACAAACAAAAAAAGAGTCAGAGCTAAATACCCAAGCTAAAGTCAATGACAATAGATTCAAGAGGCCCAAACCATAACAATCTAAACTTAAAATGGACCTGTCAACACTAGCAGACCAGGGACAAAGGGTGGAGGTATTGGATGCATGCTGAGACCTTTGGTGGAATTAGGTCATCACTGGAGGTGGGAATTGCCTTAAATCACTGTCACTATATGCATGAAATACAATTATGAGGACTTTAAATTCACAATGGTGTCAATAATAAATTAAAAAATAATATTTGTTTAAACATCTATTTTTCTTTCCATATAATCTGGTGTCCAGAGAGACTATTTTGCTTAAAAAAAGATACCTCGACAGAGTAACTCTTGATATGTACCATGCAAGAGCTCTATACTAAATATACTAAATATCATATATATATATATATGATATTATTGATCTGTAGGTCAAAAAGCCCATTATTTTGTGGCCTTTTAAAAGTAATTAGAAAAAAAATAAAAAAGGGGCCGGCGAGGTGGCGCTAGAGGTCTGCCTTGCAAGCGCTAGCCAAGGAAGGACCCCGGTTCAATCCCCCGGGGGTCCCATATGGTCCCCCCAAGTCAGGGGTGATTTCTGAGCGCTTAGCCAGGAGTAACCCCTGAGTATCAAATGGGTGTGACCCCAAAAAACAAACAAAAAAAGTAATTAGAACTTATTTTATTTTCACTTTAAATTATATATAGACACAACTATATAAATATGTATGTGTATACATATATAAGTATATATGTCTATATATACAGATTCAATTTCTAACCAACTACTTGATGTAAACTCAAGTGTACTATGAGTTTTTCTAGAAGTCATGGGTTGTTCTGAGATTTTTCCAGTCTCTTCACCTTTTATCTTCTTGCTTTCCTCACTTCTGATAAAGGATAGTATTTCTCTTGATTTCTTACCATCATCATTGTTTCTACCCTACTCAAAATTACATAATTCTCACAGAGATTGGTTCAATGACAACAAAAAGTCACTGATTCACATTCTAATATATAAATATATGTCTATATATTTTATGTAATATATAATAATATAACTCCTTTGACTCAGGAGAGTACAGAGAGTAGGGTATTTACATCATGAAGCCAACCCAGGTACAAAACCCAATACCCCATATGGTCCCCCTGAGCCTTGACTCGATTAGGAATGATCCATAAGCATAGATCCAGGAATAAGCCCTGAGCATTGCTAAGAATGGTTCCCAAAATAAAAAGTAAAATAAAATGTAAACTCAAGACCTGAATCCTTTAATTAGCTTCTGCACAGGCCTTTGGAGGGGGGTTGTCTCTCTTGTACTCAAGTGTTCCAATTACATCCTCCTCCTTTCCATCTCTTGTTAGAATCAAGTTCTTTTCTTCCCAAAGACTCTCATGCAGGTTGTTGAGCAATTAACCTTTCCACTCTTCAAATTCTTCAGTGAGTAATGATGAATCACTTGTTATATTCTTCAATTTAAACCTCCTTTCCACAAAAGGTCTTTACTATCCTCCCGATTAAAATTAGCAACCCTTTCATATGATTTTACATTCCTGGGTAATTTCACTTTTCAGCACCATAAATTCTGAGACTGTGTTATCGCTTTGGTGATTTGAAGTTGTTCCCTCTTCCACCTGCTGTGTGTCCTTTTGAAAAGGGACAATGCATTTTACTAATCACTGAGTTATAGGTGTTAAGCCCTATTACATCTACTCTATACATGTTCTACTTCAATGGCTATTTTGCAGTAGAGTTGGAGACAGCAATTAGTTTGAGTCTTTTCAAAAAAGACAAGCAAAATTTTACCCATCTCAGGCTACTAATTTCTGATGAAACTAATAAATGGTAAATTTAGAGTAAAAACAGCTGATGGTCATTGCTGGAGTTCAGGAAAGGAAAAGATGGATCTCAGTGAATCTGCTATTTATAGGTAACAAGTATGGGGGCTGGAGAGATATCACAGTAGGCAGTCCATTTGATTTGTAGGTGGCTGACCTGGGTTGGACTCCCACATTCAATACAATCCTATAAGACTACCAGGAATGCTATCTATGTACATAGAAAGGAAGTCTTGAGAACTGGGCATAGTCCAGAATGCAACAAAACAAAACAAAAAGTGAAACAAACAAACAAACAAAAATCAACAAAATAGATAAAATTCAAAATTTCACCAGTGGACCAACTTACTGCTTCATTTGTATTTCAAAAGTTCAAACTAGAAGGGAATGACCAAAATTTCTTATATAACTCAATATTTAAAAACTGCTTAATTATATCATATGCTAGACTTAATCTCTTAATTATATACCAATATACTTAACCAACTGGAATAAAAATATTTAATTATTAAGTTAAAATGATTCATCTTAGTAAGATATTGTCGCAAAACTAATCTCTAAATTGTCTGCTATTAAAATGTCTTCCTTTTATATTACTGTATAAATGTACATTACAATTTAACCCAAAGGTGAAAGATGCCTGACTTGGAACTTATATAAACCCTATAAAATCTTGTAGTCATGCTCTGGTATATAATGGACAGAAACATACTTTTCATTGGCTGGTTGCATCCTATCTGCCAGTATTTTAAGGTTCACAAATATTGTTATAAATATTCAAATTAGGGGCCGGGCGGTGGCGCTGGAGGTAAGGTGCCTGCTTTGCCTGCCTGCGCTAGCCTAGGACGGACCACGGTTCGATCCCCTGGTTTCCTATTAGGTCCCCCAAGCCAGGAGCGACTTCTGAACGCATAGCCAGGAGTAACCCCTGAGTGTCGCTGGGTGTTGCCCAAAAACCAAAAAATAAATAAATAATTATTCAAATGGTAAAAAGGTTAACACTCTTCTCATGTTTCTACCAATAATGACTTCTTGTTATAAAAGTATATCAATAAAAGGAAAATGGGATTGATGTATTCCATCAAATTTATTAGAATTTCACATAGAACCCTGTTTTTGCTAATTGTACTTACAAAACAATTAAAACAGGGGATGTGGAGAGAAAGGAACTCTTATCCACTGCTGGTGGGAATGCCATCTAGTTCAACCTTTATGGAAAGCAATATGGAGATTCCTTCAAAAACTGGAAATAGAGCTCCCATACGATCCAGCTATACCACTCCTATATTCCTAGGAATATACCCTAGGAACACAAAAATACAATACAAAAATCCCTTCCTTACACCTATATTCATTGCAGCACTATTTACCATAGCAAGACTCTGGAAACAGCCAAGATACCCTTCAAAAAGATGAATGGCTAAAGAAACAGTGGTACATATACACAATGGAATATTATGCAGCTGTCAGGAGAGATGAAGTCATGAAATTTTCCTATACATGGATGTATATGGAATCTATTATGCTGAGTGAAATAAGTCAGAGAGAGAAAGACACAGAATGGTCTCACTCATCTATGGGTTTTAAGAAAAATGAAAGACATTCTTGCAATAATAATTTTCAGACACAAAAGAGAAAAGAGCTGGAAGTTCCAGCTCACCTCATAAAGCTCACCACCAAGAGTGATGAGTTTAGTTAGAGAAATAACTATATTTTGAACTATCTTAATAATGAGAATGTATGAGGGAAATAGATAGCCTGTCTAGAGTACAGGCGGGGGTTGGGTGGGAAGGAGGGAGATTTGGGACATTGGTGATGGGAATGTTGCACCAATGATGGGTGATGTTCTCTACATGACTGAAACCCAAACAAAATCATGTATGTAATCAAGTTGTTTAAATAAAAATTAAAAAAATACAAAAATATGCTTCAAAATAAAAAAGAGCACATAACTTTATAAGACAGATATGACATTTGTCACCATAAAAAATGGTCAAGCTTTATGTCAGTCATTCTCACTAAAAGTTAAGTATAATATGTCTTGATATGATACAACATAAACTGTCTAGACATTTAGTTATTTAAAAGTCACAAAATCATCTATTAATAATAAACACTGAAATAAAATATACTTAAACTAGAATCAAAGCAAAAACTATACACTTCTTTTAGTTTTTAAAAGGAAATAATTAAATGGTATTGAAAAAAGCAATCAAATACATTTCAGAATATGTGAAGTCTAGAAAACAACTAGTTTGATCTCAAAACACCAATAAGATAATTTACACTTTATGTGCTCAAGTATTCTTTATTTCACACTTCCTGCATTTGAAAGTTTCATAATAAAAAGCTATTTAAATATACATTTAAAAATCTGGAAAAGAGGCAATTCTTTTATACTACTTTTATAAATATTTGAGGTAATATATACTCTTCTAGCTAAAACTAAGACTAAACTTTCATCTCAAACATTTAAATTTGCTACTATAATAGTGGTACAACAAACATCTTTGTGTATAAAAATGAACAAAACTATATTCCATGCCATTTAATTAAGTATAATACATGCTCCATTCAACAGCAACATATGTGGACTAAATATAAATTCCCATATTGTAATGTCAGACAAATGTATTATAAAATCATCACTTTTATTCACACTAAACTGATTTTCACATTCGCTCTCTACTTAAAATACTGTAAAAGGCATATTTGATATTTAAAGAAAAATACCACATACATTAAATTATCTGTATTTTCCACATTATTTTTTCTAAACATTATGTTTACTTTTTCCAAAATAATTATTTGGAGAGGAAAATAACTATCTAGGTTTGTTAAATTTGCATCTATGGAATGAACAACTGGCTAGATTATATTGTTATTACATGAGCTGACACAACTGGCTTTTGATGGTTCAACATTTGAATAGGAGAAACCTGTCCAAAGTAACTTTTAGAATACATTTTTTCCCCAAGATGGACAGTCATGAATATCTGAAATGATTTTGTAGGCATGATGATCAGAGTTCATCAATCACATATTAAGCAAAAGTAATTCTAGGAGAAATGATGCAGCAGTACATTTCAATAGGTCAAATTAAATTGAATATTGTCTGCATGGTTTGAAAGATGTTCAAAACAAATATTTACTTTAATAGCTAATGGAGTAACATTGACGAGTCATTTGCATAAAACACTACAAACATTTAAATTCTGAAATTTTATTAAAAATTTAAAACTATTGTTCAAGGATAAATCTGTCATGCCATTCCATTTTAAAAATGTATTTTCAGTAAGTAATTAGGTATATTAATTTACAATCCTGTTAATAATAGAATTTAAGTTTTATAATGCTCTAATTCCACACCCACAGCCAGAGTTATTCGCCCTCTATAACTGAAGGCTTTCCTGCCAGAAATGCAATTTCAACATCTATAAAAAAATGTTATTATAGTTTGAGTCACATGATTATAACATTGTGGATGCATTTGACAGAAATGTAATTGTTTTGTAAATAAAATGTTCATTTGCATTTTAGAGGAAAGGAGAGAAGTTTATTTTACTAGATATACCACTTAGACTAAACATATATGACAATTTTTTTTTTTTTTGGTTTGGAGGTTATAATCAGCAGTGCTCTGGGGTAACTCCTAAATCTACTCTCAGGTATCAAACATGGAAGGCTCAGTTGAACTATACAGGTGCCAGGGATCAAACCTAGGTTTGTCTACTTGCAAGGCAAGTAGACATTCAGAGTGTATGAAAGTTAATATATATTATATAGTATATATTACATATAAATCTTTAATAATTTACATTGAAATCTCTAGAACCAGTTTAAGTCAGGGGTCCTAAACTCCAGTCTGCAAGCCAATGTCATGCAGCCTAAGGAGGACTTTTATGCAGCCTGTTGGGTGATTGTGGCTACTGTTGCCTGTCCTGCTTATCCTCAACTCATTTCTGGCTGGCAGTGCACAGATATGGAATGTAAACCGTGCTCTCCAACTTTCCTCCTTCTTTCTGTCTCTCGACTACTCCTTCACTATTGGAATGCCTTCTTTCTGTCAAAGATGTGTCCGCAGAAGGCCAATTTATTTAGCACAGTAAGGTTTTAAGTATCTACAACTACAAGAAAGATCGACGAAATGGGAGATGATTTGTGTCAGCATTTGCAAAACTGCAAAAAAATTTTTCTCATTTTTCCTTGGCACCCAATGAAATCAATAATGTTTGTGATTCTGCACACAACTTCTAATTTTTATTCATGGGATGAATACTATTTCGAAGTCACAGAAGAGCTGACTGCCTGCAAAGCATCAAAGAAAGAGCTACAGGAGAAGATATATATGACAAGGTTTGCTATACTGCGCATGCTTTAGAGCTGGACTTGGCTAAACTAGCCATGGCGACAAAATGATGGTACTCAGAATAGAATATGGTGGGATCTAATCAAGAGATGGACAAACAACTATTCCCATCCACAAGCACTGTTTAGCAAATCACTGACATAGGACTCTTATGAACACTGTGGTATCTTGTGTTAACTTCATTAGCTCTCATGCACTAAACCACAGACACTTTCAGGAATTCAGTCAGAGTTAAACGTTGCTTATGAAGATGTTCTGTCCCATACAGAAGTCTGTTGGCTGAGTTGAGAGAGAGTTTTGAAACATGTCTATGACGTACTTTCACAGATTATAGCTTTTATGCTTTCAAAATACAAAGAAGTACCAGAGATCAATGATGCTGAATGGAAATGGCATCTCGCCTTTCTGACAGACGTAACAGAGCTACTCAACAGTTTCAATGAGCAACTTCAAAGACAGGGACCGTTCATCTGTGATATGCAATCACAGGCGAAAGCATTTAAAGTAAAATTAGCTCCACTTCATCAAACAAGTAGAGGAGAAGAATTTCTGCCATCTCCCACAATTCAAAATCTGTTACAAGAAAAACCATTGATTGCATTCCCAAATAAAACATGGGTGATCCACTGGGAAAGTTGTAAAAGGAGTTCCAACTTAGATTTAAAGGGCTTCCTCTCCATGAATAGGACACACAGCTTTTCCACCACCCATTTTCTATTGACAAAATGTGGATACCATTTATTAAATGGAACTCATTGAATTGCAGATTGTGACTCTCTGAAAGATACAGTCAAGTAATCAGCCTTCCTTATTTCTATGCCATCTATCCCCTCTGAGACATATCCCAATCTCAGGAACCATTCTCTCAAAATGGAAACCATCTTTGGCAGCACTTATGTCTGTGAACAAACTTTATCTAGAATGAAACATCTGAAATATCCAATCAGATCTAGACTAATGCACACTCAGTGTCGCTTGTTATGACTAGCAGTGACAAATATGGAATCGGATGTTGACCAACTCAATAGCCAAAAGCAGGCCCATAGTTCCCATTCAAATACTGGTAAATTTGTTGATTTAACTTGTTCTTCATTTTAAATATTGTATTTGATTCTGCTTTGTTTTGTTTTTAACTTCAAAATGAGATGTACATAGGATATGCATAGGTTTTTGTTTATAGTTTTTCTTAAAACCTATTTTTTAATTGGTCTTCCAAAAATTGAGGTGCGGTGAACTGCTGCCCTGTTTAAAAAGTCTGAGCTACTAAACACTTCTTGTTAATCTGTATTTTTAAATATTGTCACAAAAGTAATTTTAGCACTAAAATTCGTAATTATTGTCAAATATAAAATGTGTATTTTATATTCATTTTACTTCATTTAATGAAGTGTTAATTGCTGCAGTTAAACCCTATTAGAAAGGAATGGGAAATACTTAAAAAATGTGTACTTTAACACTGCTATTATTTTTCAAGGACTTATATCTCCTTATCTATTTCTCTGCTTCTGCTTTTGTTCAAAAATTTCACTGCTTCATCAATACCTTTCAGTTGGGGAAAGGGAGCTTAAAAGGACAAGCTCATATTTGCTATATCGTGTTATAAAATTTAGCACTATTTTCTTTCCTTTCTTTTGAGATCTGCAGATCCTGTGTCCTGGCAGGGTTATCTAAATTTCTATATAATTAAGTGATAAAAAATGTAAAAGGTTTCATTTTGTCCAAGACAGAAAAATTCAACATTCCAAACTAACAATCCTTAAAAGTGTGTATTTGGAGGTAAACAGCGAATTTCAAAAGCTATGTAAAATACTATTATTGCTGCCTTATAAATTGGTAGGTACCATTTAGTGAAAATAATGAGTCTGGAAACAGCTGTGTCATTATTATGACTACCAAGAATTGCTATCCCTTTGTACCTGACCTGTGGAAAGATTTCTCATTGACAATAAAAACTATGTTCATGCTGAATAAAGTATAGGGTAATTTTTATTGAAGGTACATAGGGCAGCGCATCCAATTTATTTTTTAAACCGTCCAATCTAAAGTTGACTTTTCAATCTATTTTTTATCAACCCATCATGTTTTATTTCCTTCAAAATAGCTATTATTCTCTGTAATTATCTTTTATTCTTCTTTTTCTCATGTCTTTCATCAAGCCATGCAATTCTCCTATCTCATTCAAACCCAGTACGTAAATCTGGAGCAATGCCTTGTACACGATACATTTAAAAAAAGACAGAGATTTAGAAACAAACCGATTTTCCAACAAACAAAAAAAACAGAGCAAAAGATAGATGAGCAAATATTTTACTTCCTCTTAATGTTAGGGGTCTGCAGAGTCAATATTTACTCTAAATTATCCCATAAAATGTATTTCCCAAATTTTCATTTTATTGTTTAATGGGCCATATTGGCCCTGCATGAGGAACATGCAGTGTGGTGCCAGGATTATAAACTAGGTACAGCACTAACTGCTGTACTATTGCTCTGGTCTCTCTCCTTCGGGCACCTGCATTACCTTACAGATGCCAAGGCACTAAAGCATTGTATGGCAATTACCCATTTGCCATCCTGTTTCTAGTGTACTTTTCCCCAGGAGCATCATTACCATCCTTTCATTTATTTATTTATTTATTTAGACTCAATTTAGGCTGCATTATCTCTTGGGAACATTCTCTTGAAGCTATGTGCCAAGGATTCTTTTTGTCCTTTAGATGACCCTACTGTTTATTTCCATAGTATCCAGTAGTTTATAAGTGGACAGTGAACTACCATTTGTCATGCTGCAGTGGTCAGGGTAGAATGTTTCATAAAATAACCTAGAGAAAATCAGATAAGGTACAAAGCTAGATTGAAAGAGTATCTTTGGTGGTTCCAACTTCCATTAGTTTTTTTCCCCTTCCTACCTTACGATAACCACCAATAAAACATCACAGAGATGAAAAGTTATGGAACTTAGAAAGTATAGTAAGATTATATTTAACAGAGAAATAAGTCATCAAATCCCATTCAAAATTTCTGAATACATAAAAAGTAAGAGAAAAGGAGGAAGGCAAGGGGGGGTACCCATAAGGAAAAATACCACAGAGAATATTTTTTTCTTTCAGAGGGACTTGAAGTTACTTGTCAACAAATTAGGTGTTAAAGGTCTAAGATGAATTAGTGCACAGCTCCTAAGAGATAAGTGTTGATGGATGAAGAATTCCCAAGAAATTTCAAAGCACAAAACCCTGCAAGATTCCTAAGTGACTTTGTTTCAGAGTTCAGGAGGAGTTGTTGCCATAACAGGAGAGACTCATCCTCATTACCATTCACTAATTGCTTTATGCTAATACACTCTTGAAACCATGCCTTCAGTTGCCATTGTTTTGTTGTAGTTTATTTGCTTAAACTGGGAGTTCAAAAGGTAACTGCCCTTCCCTACACTTAAAAAGCCCTCAACAACAATGCAATGGGCAGTAAGATACCTAGGAGCTTCTAGCAGTCTCAAGGGAAGTCAGATTATCACAGTCATTAGCAAAGGGAATTGGTTTGTGGTTTGGAATCATATCAGTCCCATTCTTTTATCAAATGAGCCTATATATGGGTCCTATTATCAAGTGAAACAAATATTAATAAGCACTATTGTTTACTGTTAGAAAAAATAAAAAATAGAATGAACTCCAAAAAAAAATCTTTCCTAGCAACACAATCACAAAATAGGGCTCTAAATATGACTGAATGGTAGAAGTCCTTGTTCTTTCTGTGAATTATTCTAACCAAAAAAAATCTGAAAATTAAGCTTCCAGATTACTCAGCAAATCCACTTCTGCTAATATAATGTAGTAGTCAAAAACACAATGTAGAAAAGCTATCTGCATCCAGTGTTTATCTAAGCTTTATTCACAATAGCCAGAACCTGGAAACAACCCAAATTCCAGACAAATTTTTAATGGCTAAACCCAGCAGGGGTCCTCAAACTTTTTAAACAGGGGGCCAGTTCACCGTCCCTCAGATCATTGGAGGCTGGACAATAGTAAAAACAAAAACTACGAACAAATTCCTATGCGCACTACATATATCTTATTTTGAAGTGAAGAAACAAAATGAGAACAAATACAGTATGTAGCCTGCGGGCCGTAGTTTGAGGACCACTGTTAAATCTAAGCTATAAGGAATGTAATGACAGAGTCAAATACATATTTTAGATTTTAAAGCTTAAAGGCAGAGAGTCTTAGAATATTTTTGCATAAAAGAAAAGAGATGTTTCTTCCTCTTTCCTGAACTGTTAATATGGTTAAGAAACTTTGAGGGGCCCGGGAGATAGCATTGAGGTAAGGCATTTGCCTTTCATGCAAAAGGTCATTGGTTCGAATCCCGGTGCCCCATATGGTCCCCCATGCCTGCCAGGGGCAATTTCTGAGCATGGAGTCAGGAGTAACCCCTGAGCACTGCCGGGTGTGACCCAAAAACAAACAAACAAACAAAAAGAAACTTTGAATTTCAGAATCTTGGAAAGAGAGAAGGATATGATATATATTTATATATATTTATATATGTATCTATAAATATATTTATATATCATATCTAGGTAACTGAAATGCATCATATTACAGAAGAGTAACACGCCCTGATTTCTTTTAGATTTTTGTCCCACATGACCATTGCATAGGCACTATTCCTGGCTCTGTGATCAAGAGTGATCCCTGGGGGGAGGTGGGGGGTCATATGCCTGGAATTGAACATGAGCCAGCACATATATCATCATGTAAAGATTTACATGTTACCACCCTGGTCCAATGTCAAAAGTTCGATATTTATTCAGGTAGAATATGCTAATGAGTAAGAGAGGGTACTTTTTGGGAGGACAAGAGGAATAGAAAACTTAAAATAAAATGATTGATTCTAGAGTTTTTGAAGATGGAGGAATACAGATCGCCTTGCTATGTGCTCTGGGGTCATACCCTGCATTGTCTGGAGGCCAAATGGTACTGGCTGTTGAATTCAAACATCCTTCAGCAAAGCACATGCTTAATCAAACTATGGGAAAACTGTCCTTACTATTATTTTATAATAGTAACAAAGGGTGAAATTTATTATTCTAAAAAATGGGAAAAGAGTCTCTATGCTTCATATTTTTCTCTTTTTGTTTGTGTCAGATTAAACTTGGGGATACATGCGTGCACTATACCACTCAAATTATTTCCTTGACCATGACTTCTTCAGAATTATAAAGCAAAAACTTAGGATCTAAGGCAGTGATTAAACTATTCAAAACTAAATTTCTATTTGCGTTGTGTATTTTACAGCTATTAGATGCATATGACTTTATAAAGTTAATCTAAGAACAATTTAAAACATTAGTTCCTTGGTTGTACTAGTCACATTTTCAAGTGCCAAATTTAGCTACAGGTACAGCTACAGCTGCATTGAGGCTATCACTATGAACAGAATATGTGTTTAAATAGGAGGTGTATATAAATTTCCACCATCAGAAGTTTTATTGAACAAGTTCTCTTTGAGTTCTCCATGAATGTTATGTTATCTCATCATGATTTAACACTGCTACATTGCAGTTTAAATAAATTCTTACATGGATTGGTAGTCCAACACCTAAAAGCAGTAGTGTTTCTAGAGTCACTCTTTAAGAGAAACACTAAACTATTGATCAGAACTTAGATTATTTCTACAACTCCACTTTTACATGCAATTGCAAAGTTAATTGTGGTAGCAGAGACGGAGGCACCATGTTTGAAGCATTCAGAACTTGGAAAAAGAAACACCTAAGCATGTACTAGAGGTTATTTTGCTATAAATCTATTATCTGTTTCTCTTTGCCTTTTTCATTACCATTGCTTGTTTCTTTTGCTATTTAAACCTTAGAAAAAATGGTACTGATGGAGCAAATCCCTCTTGATCACCAAACCTGAGTATTTTTCCACCTCTTTGTCTCAGCCTCTAATATCTTTTATATTTGCTTTTTAATTTTTTCCATTAGATATTTGATACATCCATCAATAGAGATTGTGATAATTTATTCATAGTAGAAATTAAAAAATAAATATTTTATATTAAAGAACAAATATTTTTCTATTTATTTTGATTAAGTTTCATTATCTTAGATCTACAATGTAGCCATTCCAATGTTATATAATACTGAACATATTATACTTTTATAAAAGTTAAGAAGTCATTTTTTAATAAATGAGTTTGATTATTGTAGCAGAAATTCACACAAAAAGACAGTGGTTATCTCTTGGAAAAATAGAAACTGCTTATGAATCTATTGAAGACTATCAAAACTATCAAAGTTTCATGTCTCTAAAAATTTCATAGATATCCTATGTAAGTGGAATATTTGGAATGGGAAATTTCAAGTCTATAAAGTTTGGAAAAAGAGGCACATATAAGCAAATTTTATTCAGGAGAAATTCAATAATATTTAATGAAGCTTCTATCCTGGAAAAATGCATAATCATATGCAATTTCAACTATCAGTAACAATAGGAAGTATATAAAAAAAATGATGGCTCCAGGGACACCATAATATTGTCTAACAACTTTAGAAGCAGGGCTTTCATTATAATTTGACTTGCAAAGCAGAATTTTCTTGAACATAAATAATTCATATTTTTCACTATTATAATTATTGTTCTCATTGTAACTTAGTGTTATAATTTTAGCTGAAGCATGCATCAGTGTTCTGTGAGTAGGCTAAGTGTATTGGATTCTCAAGAGTATGAAATATGGACTCGGTCTGCCCCTCCTAAGGTCTAGACCTTGAATTACTGTCACTATCACCATTAGGTTCTCTTCCTTATAGTTCATTTTTACATATCACAGTCCAGTGTAATGCAATTTCTATACTTTAATGTACTGTGTTCATAATTTTGTTTGAATTTCTATACAAATAGGTTGAATGTAAAATTAAAAAAGTACACATTACCGTGTATGCAATAACTCAAAATGCAATGGTGACAGCAAAAATGACAATATGCTTAAGTCATAATTTGGATAGGCAAATTACAAATGCTAAACTATTATATCTAGCTTTAAGTGTATGAGTTATATTTAAATACAAATCCATCTTAAAATATACATCTCTGGTTCTTACCTCTAGGAATTTTAGTCATATTTACAAATAGCTCATTTATAAAATGAGCACTATTTCCATGCCATATATTAAAGAGCTTGGCTAATGCATTCAAATTTCATTCTGATACCAAGTAACATAACACTGATTTTGTAAAGGAAGTATCTATTTCCAGAGAACAAGAGTTCATCATGAGAAATTATGGAAAAGAACAATTTATTAGAAATATAAACTGATGATGTATAGTAGATTCATGGATAAGCATTAATAGTGTATTTTTTTTTTTTTGGTGTGTTTTTTGGGTCACACCCGGCAGTGCTCAGGGATTACTCCTGGCTCCATGCTCAGAAATTGCTCCTGGCAGGCACGGGGGACCATGTGGGGCACCGGGATTCGAACTGATGACCTTTTGCATGAAAGGCAAACAAACGCCTTACCTCCATGCTATCTCCCGGGCCCCTTAATAGTGTATTTAATGTAGGACAATTATATACATTTTCCCAAGTACTGTTAACTGTTAAAATAAGCATAGGAGTCAGAAGTTGCACAGATATAGAGCATTTGCCTTGCTCATGGCTGACCCAGAACAAATATGGATTCGATCCTGGGCATCTCATATGGTCCCCCAAACCAGGAGTGATTTCTGAGTGCATAGCCAGGAGTAACCCCTGAGTGTTACTGGGTGTGGCCCCCAAACCAATATATATATTATAGTTTTCTCTACATAAATATTCATTTTAGTATCAAATAGGTAGTTAGCCAAGTACCTTGTCAGGTAGTCAAGATTATATTGACAAATACTATTATTACAATAATTTGTTAATATTATTTATATGCTACTATTAATGTATAACTTATATAAATATTAATTATCACAGAGCATGGATATTATCATTATCTGAAATTATTGACCATAATTATAAGAGTAAGAAACCACATAGTAAAATTAACTTTTTTAAATTAAAAATTTAATATCAGTCGGCACCTTGATGTTAGAGGTAAGGTGCCTGTCTTGCCTGTGCTAGCCTAGGATGGACCGTGGTTCAATCCCCTGGCATCCCTTATGGTCCCCCAAGCCAGGAGCAACTTCTGAGCGCATAGTCAGGAGTAACCCCTGAGCATCACCGGGTGTGCCCAAAAGTCCCCCCCCAATAATATCAAATTGTTATTGGTCTATTGTTATGTATTTAATTATTTATTGGTAATAATTGTTTACTGTTGTTTAACAATTATAATAACAATAGTTATATTTTTAATTAAAAATTTAATGTCATAGCATTGGTTTATTGTTATATATTGTTTATTGTTATTTAAGTTATTTCATATATTGTTATTTAAAAATCATTATTTTATTTTGAAAAGTGTTAATTTAATACATTTTAATATATAATTTAACATTAATTAATTTATGAAAGTATTAATTTAATAAAATTACAAAACATAAGATAACTAAAATAAGCAGTATACTTTTTCTCTTACCATGTTTTAGCTTTTTTGACATATTATTTCAGGGCTGAAAATGTCATCTTATTTTTCTGATATATTTTTATCATTATCAAATATCATACAATCATATAAAGTATTTGTGAAACTATAGAAAAAGCTCCAAGAAACTGGAAGGTCACTACTGACCAAACACATATTCAAAAGAAGTCATGTCTTTATATCCCTACCTCATTCAACATTTCAAAAATGTAATTTCAAATTCAACTGGCAGCAACAGAAAAGTCTGCTCACTTTATTTCCAAAAACATGCTGTCTTGTACTGCAGCAGCAGTTCATAGGTTTTTTTCCTTGGTGTGTTATGCAAAGGCTCTTGCCTCTCTTGAGTGCCAACATGAAAAAGGTTTTTAAAGGAATGTCAGCAACTTCAGAAACTGCTTGTCAAAAGGATTTCAGTTTTCTTTCCTTGGCCTTACTAACCACTTTCAAAGACTTATTTCATTCTTGGTAGTTACCATATTATTAATGCATATAGCTTGCGACTATAATTCAATGTGGGCCCACATAAGTTCAAAATTATAGACAGAGTTGAGTGGATACAAAAATAAAAGACAGAGCTCCACAGAATTTTATAGTACATTAATATTTTACTACTTGCAATGGTTAATGGTATGGCAGGAAAAAAAGACAAGTTACTGAATAGCACAAAAATACTCAATTAGTTTTGCCTTGATATTGAGAGTTTTTTGTAAGTTATCTTCAAAAAATTTCCAAACCACTAATTACCTAGAAATGATGCATTTATTCATGACCCGTGCCTCATAAAAGCTAGGTGCTATTCTTGGCATTAGAAATATGTGGGAAATAAAAGGGAGTCATAAGAGTGTCAACTGCCATGTTTTAAAAATTTGCAATAGAATAATTTTGAATAACATGTATCTCACATGGTTTTAAAATATTCATAATGGTAGTTTTGAATATTGATAAAAGAAACCTAGAGTGTTAATTGCTTACCATGTTGAACAATGCTCATTTATTGGCCTGTTACATTTATACAAAACTCCAAAAATTGAGGCAGTTTATAAATATGCAACTCAGTTCTTGACTTTTATGAACCTATTTGATAAAAACTGATATGAGAATATTTTAAGTTTTTTTTAACTGTTTACTCTACTACTTGTAAATTTCATTGAAAAAAATGAATGAGTTAAATTATGGGCTGTTTCACTATTTTCTAATGGATCACAATGGGAGAATAGTTAAAAAAACTGATTAATACTTCCAAATTTGTTTTAAATTCTTTCATGGCCACACTTTATTAAAATACACCCTGACTTGCCTGTCCATTTTTTAAAAATTCAAAGGCCAATGCCAAGGGTATGTTTCAAAATTGAGAATTACATTTTTTTTTCATTTTTGGTTGAAGGCACAAGTGCCATAGTTTAATCTTTTGTTATTTCAACAAGAAGATAATTTTTAAGAAAGTAATTGAAGTTTTTTTCTTTCCCTCTTTTTCTTTTTTGTCTAAGGCCATAAGTGTACAAATTTACAGCTGACTGAGCGTTATAGAAAGAGACAGTTCTGTCAAGAAGATTGATTAGAGGTCAACTCTGTAGGCAATGTAGATTTTTAGAAATTCATAAAGTGTGCAACATTCATTTGAAATTCACAACTCCTCAAACAAGTACATAAAAATA
>PVKC010003486.1:0-39007 GCA_004027635.1 Crocidura indochinensis | reverse complement strand
CTTTTTTTTTTTTTTTTTTGGCCCTCGGTTACTGCTTCTCCTCACTCTCTGAATTCCCGGACTGCCTATGGCACGGTGGCTGTTTGGTGAAAGTTTCCAAGCTTCCTCTGGCCTCCCACTCAGGTCTCAGGTCTTCAGGGGTACCTGTTATGGTGACCCTCTGAAGGACCCCCATGACCTTCCCAGTACCACTTTCCTGACCGCCGCCTCTCCGGGGCGTTTTCCCTCAGTTCTCCACCCTCTTACGATGCTCTCAGGTCCCTTCTCCTGTCCTCTGGTGCACTCTCTCTTACCTCACCGCCTCTCCTGTGGTCACAGGGATGATGCACTAGGAGGGGCAGCCAGGCTGGGAGCAGGAAACTCACCAAGTCTGCTCTCCACTGGGGCCTGGGGTCACAGAGTTGAGGGGTTGAAAGGGGTGGCGGCTGGCGAGCCAAAGGCGCCCAGGCTGGGAGCAGGAACTCACCTGGTTCCCTCTCGCATCAGGCCTGGGGTCCCAGTGATGGGGGGCTGAAGGGGCAGTGGCGGGCGATCCAGAGGCGCCCAGGCTGGGAGCAGGAACTCACCTGGTTCCCTCTCCCCTCAGGCCTGGGGTCCCGGTGATGGAGGGCTGGGAAGGGCAGCGGCGGGCGATCCGGAGGCGCCCAGCTATAGTTTATAAAGTTTTATTCTATTCTTTGACTATTGGCTTAAGAGTTATATTTCTTATTCAATCCACTTTAAATTTATTTGGACTTGGCCATGAATTTACTTATCTTGTGTCCAATGAGAAATACAGAACAGGCTCTTCATGCAAGTTTCAGTCCTGGCTGGTGCACTGCCCATGTCTCCTAGTGCTCATACTGTCATAAGGCTATCTCTCTCCTGCCTGGGTCTTTATGCTTTTGCCTCTAGAGGCCTGAACTTTGACTTTGTTTTGAGGGACTCCCCTAGGTCATATGAAACCTATACTATAACCAGATAATCAGAGATGAAAATGCCTGGGGCTTTTTACTATCTCCTAAATCTATCTTAGCAAATGACACATCCATTGACATCCCAGAAGAAAATTGAGGCATTAGTCATACTCCTAAATTCATCTATAGGGTGAATATTTAAGATTACAGGCTGGTAGGCAAGACAGGCAGATCATCTGTTACCTTGGGAAAATACCAAGGGGGTATTTTAGAGAAATTCTCCTGTGGACCATTTGAAAGAGTTCTGGAAGAGCCTCAACTCAAGATAGAAAAACATCTTTGTTTTAAAAGATTAATTTGACTTTTAATAAATTTGTTAAGCCATAAAAAATAAAAGATTACAGGAGAATGCGAAATCATACCCCTACTGAACTCCTTCCCTGCTCTGCTACCTGCAATGTCTTGCAAGTTTCTCCGCATACCTTTCATAAGCCATGTACATTCACATAATCTCAAGACCTGCTTTGAGAATCCAACCTGAGACTTAAGTAAACATTTTTTAGAAATACACTATGCCTAAAAAGTAAAAAATCTGCATTCAATTAGCATGTCCTTTTAAGAATTATAAGAATTAATGTATGAGGGAGTGAGATTTGCATTGTGTGTTTTCTCTCAGGCTCATGCATAGTCAGAAATTCATCTGTATATTAGGGATACCAGAGTAGCTAACTCCAAGTAACAAACTTCTGTGTTCAGTCTGAGAGAAGAAAATGGGAAATGATATGGGCTTTTTCAGATAGAGAGTGAATCCACATCAAGAGTATCTTCAATTTGCTGATATGTGCACACTTTAGAGTCTAGTTTTCTTGAAAAAGAGGTTTAAAATATGGGCCTTAAGCTAGGTATTGAAAAGAGATGCATACTTTTCTTAGGTGTGCCTAACCCACTTTAAAAAAAAACACAGCTCTTTTAAAAAGCTGAGCTATATAAGCATATAAGGAAATGGCCAAAGAAATTTTAGCTTTGAGGCTGTAAAGGCTGCATGCAAAAGAGAATAGAATATTTGCAAGCTGTCAGCAAAAGACTCAGGGTGTGCACGAGTATGAGTATAAGTGTGAATGTTTGCAGGGAATTATGTCCAAATTTTTGACAGCAAAAGAAAAACATAGAATTTCTTCAACATGAAGACATTTTAAATAAGACTAGCAATATTCCAAAAGGAAATCACATGAACTAAATCAGAATAATGCTCACTCCCAATACTAAGACAAGAATAAACAAAATAATCCATACTTATATTTATATGTGCCTGGTTGCATACATATGTATCTATACACACACACACACATATATATATATATATATATACACACACAAGCATATAGATACCTGACAAGTAATGTTTCAAGTTTCTTTTTTTGATTGATATGCAGTTTATTCAGCACCTCTTGCTGAAAATGTATCCTATTTTTTGTACCATTGTTGAAAATTACTTGTAGGTCTGTTTCTGAATTTCATTCTATTCCAATTACATGTGTTTGTGTCACTTTATCTTTATAAGTTTATTAGAAGTCTTTAATAAAACTGAAAATTATTGAACTAGCTAATATGAACGACTTAATATTTTGTATTATCCTCCAACTTTGCTCTTTTATTCAGAATAATTTTGACTATTAGAAGTCCTTTACATTTTCATATGATATGCAAGCCTAAATTCATTGTATTGGTTAGTACTATTTCCAGGATATGGAAACGACCTACATGTTCAACAACAGATAAATACATCATAAGGAAATTGTGATATATTACACAATGGAATACTATGTAACTATTATTAAAAATAAATTAATGCAGTTAGTTGCTAGAGGGTTATCTAAAGGGAATTCTCTTTTTGTTTGTATGTTTTGTGGGTCACACCCTGCGGTGTTTAGGGGTTACTCCTGGCAGGCACAAGGGACCATATGGGATCTCGAGACTCGAACCACCCTCTGTTCTGGATTGGCTGCATGCAAAGCAAATGCCCTACCATTGTGCTATTTCTCCAACCCCTAGAGGGCATCCATCTAAGTGAAATCACTTAGATTTTACTTAGAAATGAAGATAGACACAGAATGATATATCTCCTACATGTTATATAAAGAAACATTGTGAAAAAGCAGCAAATGATCAAAGGCAACAGAACTGTAGAAATGGCCTAGAGAACTGAATTTACCTGGTGGTGAGGATGGAAAAGGGCAGTTGGGGATTGGTAATAGGGTTAAATAGGAAGATGGGACATTGGTGGAGGAAATCAGACACTTATAGAGGGCTATATGGTGTTGGAACAATATATACGGAAAACTATCATTAATAGTATCATAAATCACTATATTTCAATAAAAAATGGAGAACCAAAAAGTTTTAATTTTAAAATTTACCTGCCACGATTTTATTTACTTATTTTTTGTTTTGGATCCACACCTGGAGGAATCACGCCTGGCTGTGAGTGGGGAGTCATATGGGGTGGCAGGGATCAAATCTTGGTCAGTCATACGTAAGGCAAGCATCTTACCCACTGTACTATTTCTCTAGCCCCACCAATATTTATTTTAAAACCTGAAAATGTTAAAACTAAAATAAAAAAGATTATTCCTCTATTCAGTCTAACAATTGTTCTATTGCAATTGGAAAGTTTAGAGAATTCATTCAATGCAATTGATTATATGATTATGTGTGACTTGTCATGTGTTATATATTATTTTTTATTTCTTATTCTTGGCTCTCATTTACCTTTGTTGTACTAACTTACTTCTATAATTTTACTTGTCTGCTTTGATTATATAAATTTAACTCTTTTTTTGTTTTTTTAATGGTTGCCTAAATACTTTTAGCTAAGGCAACAGAGGAAAAAGGAAGGAAGGAAGGAAGGAAGGAAGGAAGGAAGGAAGGAAGGAAGGAAGGAAGGAAGGAAGGAAGGAAGGAAGGAAGGAAGGAAGGAAGGAAAGAGAAGGAAAGAAGGAAGGAAGGACGGAAGGAAAGAAGGAAGGAAGGAGAAAGGAAGGAAGGAGGGAAGGAAGGAGAAAGGAAGGAAGGAGGGAAGGAAAGAAGGAAGGAAGGAAGGAAGGAAGGAAGGAAGGAAGGAAGGAAGGAAGGAAGGAAGGAAGGAAATCTGTCTGTTGACAGAAATCTGAGGATTTTTAGTAGATCTTTCATATTACAATCTAGCTTCTCCTTTCTGAGATGGCCCACCCTCTCCTGGATGGTACTTCAGTGTCTCATGATATGCATCTCAAAAAGATTTGTTCCTCAGGACTTTAGTCTACTTTAAGGTTAGGCAATTTCTTTTGCAAGCCTCCCACGCCCTTATCTACCTCCTACAAGTTTCTCCTCTAGAGACTTTTTCTCCTTTTTTCCTTGATGGGATTTTTATTGAATGCCAGGGTTTATGAATTTTGCCATGCTATGCTTTCTGTATTGCTACAAATAATCTTGTTACTTAATTGAGGACACTTTTTTGTCCTTTTGAGTCTTTTGAGGTTTGATATGCACCCCAGACCATATTTAATTTAGACTGATCATTTTCTATCACTAAGTTTGGCTTTTCTTAGTGCTCCACTCAATTACATATGACTTACAAAGTTTTTCATTCCAATTATGGGGTACTCACTTCTTCACTTGTGTGAGCTAGTGAAGGTTGTACCAACTCCTTCCCATTTTCAGATAGTTTTGGCGCATGCTAACCAATACTTTGTTTATTTTGAGTAGGAACTCTGCCTTTCTTTGAAGACCTCTATTTTATAATTCTCACTTCCCAATTGTTTCCTCTTATAAATTCTAGCTGCTTTGATCTCTCTAGAGATTTATACTTTAGGACTAAACCTGGTTTTTCTTTCTACTCCATGACGTAGAGGAAGTATCTGGAAGAGACACAGGTCTGATCTCATTTAGTTCTCATAACACAAGCTCCCTTTTCTATTCTACATCCAATATCTTGAAAAAAATGCTTCATATATTTGTTCTAGTTTTTATTTATGGCGGAAAATAAAAATAAAACCTAATATGCAAAACTCTATTTTTATCAGAAGTGGAAGTCCCACCACATATTTAATTCAAATTTATCTCCATCATCAGCTATGACAGGTAGGACTCAAAAGGAGAGATAACTAAATATACACACATCACACACATCTGATAAGGGCTACAGTTAGAATATGGGATCCAAAGGTCTGATTTCAGTATTTTTATGTTTCTTTGCTACTTTAAATCACCATAATTCCTTGGCATCTAAGACCAAGCAAGTTATGAGACCACAGTATGGACTAACCTGCAACAACTTTTTAACCAGTGGAACTCATTACCTGACTATTCGATTTAACAGAACATTTATTTTTGGTTGACTTTAAGACCTCCCTGCTGTAAGTTATGACTTGAATTACTTCTATATGTTGTATTCATTTATACAAAGGCACCCTACTATTTAACCTTTCAGAAGTAGTCCAACGTGCCTGTAAAAAAACATGTTTTTATCAAATTGTTTCACACTTTCGTTGCCTTCTCAACATACAATGAGTGAATATGACCAGAGGAAATTGACCATCTGTAACCTAACACATGGCTCTTTTGTTTTTCTCTCACTGGAGACTACAGTTCTTTCTTCAGATTTCACAGGAAACAATGCTCTTTTCTAACTTTCAGAATCATGTACACAAATATATTTGTTGCAAAATAATTTTAGCCCTTTAGCCTCTTCCAGACAAGGCAAAAGTAGTTTTACTTCTTTTTTCTGGCCCTAAAGTTTCATTGTTTTACTGAAATCTATAAAAGTTAAAAGATCTCCCCAGAAAACCCTCTATTATCTTTAGCTGTGATATTTTAACAAGAGAAGTTTGGAAGATACTTTATGTACATAGTCTAATATTACCTTACTGAATTAAATAAAGTGGAAAATGAGTCTGTGGCCTTTCTTGTTTTTGGATACTTTACTGTTAGGTTTTCAAATCTGTAAGAAAGAAGTAAGATTTGTGAGAAAGGGGACATTTGAACATTCAGCAACTGAACAGAGAAAGATGGAAGCTGCACATTATAACAAACAGATTTGTGACTTGTCAGCATATTTATGAGTTTTTATAGAAGTGACCTCTTTTGTTAAAGACAATATTGAAAGCATAATCACTCACATTAAAATAATTAAATATGTATTCCATGTTACTTGAAGGAAGAACTGAAATTTGATTTGGAAAGCAAGTCATTTCGACTCCTTTCTTAATATGTAGCTTCTCAAAATCTTTATCGATATCTACAAAGAATTTGGGGCTTGACATTTGGAGAATCTGTCTGTGAGGCTCATTGACAAACTGAGAAACTGCTTCTAGGTTTGACTTAACGGTGTATGCTTCTATTTGGTTATTTGTTACCATTTAGATAGATGATGAGCTGTTTGTTCTAGAATGCATTGATCAGAAGGATCCATTTAGTAGCTTCTTCTTTATGTATTTATATATGTGTTTATATGTATTATATATGTATGTATATATGTACTACTTTTAGGTGCTGAGAAAGTGACAAATTTGTAATTCCCTAGTATAGACACAATGGCACCCAACAACATAGAGAATCATTTTTCACCCTGTCTAAATAATGCTGCACATAAGGTAATCATGAGTGCTTTCTTACCTCTTAAATTACTTTAAGAAAAATTTTTATAAGAACTTATTTTACTTCACCCCCCAAAAAAGAAGAAATGATTAAAGCTTGTATAGTTTAGAGAAGTTGAAAGAAACTTATAAACAATATAAGCAAATAAACAAAAAACTTACATCGAATACAACAGGAAGAAGAGAAGCATTTACAAATGAATGGCATATCATGACTGAGGCAATGAGTTAATAAGAATAGGGAATAATATGAAGGGAAGTGAAATATCTGGAGAATTGAGAAAATAAAGTTGTTATCAGATATGAATGACCTGGAAATCCAAATTAAAGAATAAAATTCTAATGCCAAGCATAACAAGGAACTACTGTAGTTCTTGAACCTGTGACAACTATAAATACAGTTTTATGAAGTTTAGACTGGCAACATTCAGAGTAGGTAAGGGAGAAGATGAACAAACCAGCCTGAATCTAGAAGGGCAGTTAAAATAGGAGGATTATGGCAGGGAAGTAAGGAAAGTAAACAAAGAGAAAAGGACAAGTTTATGAATTCAGAGGAAAAAGCAGCAGGTCCTATCTCTGAGGCACTTAAGGAACAGATGTAAAGTGGAGGACAGGGGTGTGTGTCTGTATAACAGAACATCTTATAGAGATATTTGGCAAGTCTACCACTTTATTTGGAACAAATTTCTTTAAGATATGTGTTTCTGAGAAGGCCCTCTGTGCACGCACACACGTGTGCAGACACACACACACCCACAATTCTTTATAGAACTAAATCACCAGCATTTCCCTATAAAACAGTTAAAAGGTTTGACTTTAAGTTTAGACTTACAGAATGACAGTAAAAAATAGTGTTTTGTAAAACAAACATACAAACAAAAAACTAGAAATTAGCTGCTCTAAGACTCTCTTTCACACTCTCCCTCACTATCCCACCTGCTCACAGCTTAAGGCTATAGGAAACCTTAAATTACACAGTTAGCTTCACTGTGTATATTCATAGAACTGAGCTTGAGAAGTTTGCACAACTTTATGGGCAATGATGTGGTCTTGTTCATATTGTTTTGTTTTGATAAAAGAGCAATATTTTCCTTCCTTCTTTACTTCTTTTTCTTCTTCTTTCATTTCTTTTTCTTTCTTTCTTCTTTCATTCATTCGTTTTCATTCTTGCTTTCTTCTTTCACTCTTTTTGTCTCTTCCTTTCTTCCTTTTCTTTCTACTCTTTCTTGTTTTCTTTCTTCTTTCTTTTTCTCCTTTGGTCTTTGTTTTTGTTTTAGAAGGAAGGGGTGAAAGGTACTTGGACCATACCTGGTAATGTTCAAGGTGGCTCCCAACTCTGTGCTTGTGGATCACTCTGAACAATGCTAGAGGAGCAAATAAAGCCAGAGATTGAACTGGCATCAACTGCTGCCAACTATTTTAGCCTCTGTACTTTCTTTCTTTAGAAAGAAAGATGCATGATAGAGATAGATAGATAGATAGATAGATAGATAGATAGATAGATAGATAGATAGATAGACAGATAGATAGACAGACAGACAGATAAAGATGTACATATGATTCCTAGAGAAACATCTTAAAAAGTAAACAACAACAAATTCATAAGTTGTTGACTTTCATTTTTGGAAAATAATTCACATGTAATTAATATATATGGAATGATTTTGCATGTTCCCAAATCAAAAATAAAATTCCAATCAGAACAAATAGTGATATTCTGCATGTATCATTTGAATGTATACCATTAAATAAAAATAGAAATGATTGGGGCCCGGGAGATAGCATGGAGGTAAGGCGTTTGCCTTTCATGCAAAAGGTCATCGGTTCGAATCCCGGTGCCCCATATGGTCCCCTGTGCCTGCCAGGAGCGATTTCTGAGCATGGAGCCAGGAGTAACCCCTGAGCACTGCCGGGTGTGACCCAAAAACAAAAACAAAAACAAAAAAAAAATAGAAATGATTATATGATATTGATGACGATGATTATGATGTTTCAAGGGGCATATATACCACATTCAACATTCACTATGCTTCAAAAAT
Organism: Crocidura indochinensis; assembly: GCA_004027635.1. Lineage (NCBI taxonomy): Eukaryota > Metazoa > Chordata > Mammalia > Eulipotyphla > Soricidae > Crocidura > Crocidura indochinensis. The sequence goes on along the minus strand of PVKC010003486.1, from coordinate 30,439 downwards.
TGTTTGTGCTTGTATGTTATTGTTACATGCAAAAACCATACCGCTGTGCTATCACTCCAGCCCTGAAATAGTTCTCTTACTAAACTTAGAAATATGTATTATTTTAATTTTCAAGTGAGGAAACTGAATAGTTGCTTCTAAGGAAGGAACTAAGGAAACTGAGAAGGTACTTTGGTAGTACCTAGTTCTTAGTGCCTTAGCAGTAGGCTATATATTTAAAAATTAATTTCTTGCCCAAATTATGTACTTAAATAAATTCTTAAATGTTTAAAGATAAATTTAAAAGATAAAATTTAAAATATTTATATCATAAAATTTCTGAAAATTTTATCTCATACTTGTGTGAAGTGTTATTTTCTAAACACCAAGTAGAAGAAACCAGAAAATAAATTAATACAACTGAACATCTATTGTTAATTTTACAGTACCACAAACAAAACCCACATATGTAACCACTTTTTAAAGCTTGTATTATATAATTTTATTTTTTAGGATAGACTTTTATTAGTGTCTATTTTCTTCACTAATCAAATAATGATCCAAAGTGTTTTTTCATTCTAGGATCAATAACAATGGCAAAAGGCAAAAACAGTGCTCACCAATTATTTTGATGAAACTATTATAGAAAGAGCTGACACTTGAGCAGCAAGAATAGCCCACAATCTCCTTCCTCTGCAACTATTTTATATAGGATGCATATTTTAAATGCAATTCCTGCCTTACAACATGTTACTGTGATTTTAGGTCATAAACATTATTATGATTTGTTAGGTTATATGTGGCTTTAGGACTGCATAAAATTCTAAACAAACAAATGTTAATTTCTCCCCTCTTTCTGCCATTTTAACTTATAAAGGATTTTACAGGTTTCCCCCACTGTAAAAAAGTAGAAATTTTTACCAGTTATATGTATCAGATTATTTATTAGGTTTAGGAAAACTGATTTATATGGAATTAACTTATATGGAATACATGTTGAGCTTCTAGCCCCCTAAAACAGTGAGCCAAATTAGGCCAGATCCATTCTTCTTTTAGGGAGTAGAGGATGACTATACAGTAAAAAGTCAAAAATATTCCTGAGACTTAATATTAAGCTGACTAATAATAAGAAAACTAGTAATACCCTTAAAAAGTAAGTGAATAAGGAACAGGAAGGGACAAAAAAATCATTACTAGTACTATATGTAAAGTAGTAATAACTATTGTTTTACTCTAAGTCAGGTGATTTTTTTTTATAAATTTTTATTGTGATTGAAGTGTATTACAAGTCTTTCACAGAATTATTTACGGTACATAGTGACAATGAATGAAGGGCATTCCCATCACCAGTATTGTCCTCCCTCCACCCCTGTTCCCAGCATGTATCCCATATCTCCCTCCTTTACCCCCCAGAATACTAGTGTAACTGGTCTCCACTTTACGGCTTGTTGTAGATTGGGTATATATTCTGTTGTCATGACTTTGGGTTTGGTGTTCAAGTCTGATCAATTTTATTTTCACTACATGTTCATATAATTGGTCCTGTTATCATCATTTTCCCCCTCAATTTATGAGGCTGAATAATTCAGGTTATGTGATTTTGTTGGAGATAAAAGGGATAAGGAAAAGAGAAGAAAAAATTTGGTAGCAACTACCAAAATAAGAAGAAAAAAGAAAAAAATAAACCCAGCAAAAAAAAAATCACCAAATAATATCCACACAAGTGAAAAAGAAAGAAAAAGGTGGAAGAAAAAAAGAGAAGGAAAATAATATTAAAAACAGACAAAACAAAACAAGAAAAAGGAATGCTGGAGTGGCAGGGTTTGGTGTTACCCCCACTTTTTTTTTTTTTTTTGCATAGGCACAGTAAGTATTGGGGAATAAAGGGGATTCCTGTTTTAGTCTATGTTCTGTATCTTAAGGTCCTAAATATAGTAAGTAGTGAAACTGAAGTCCAAGTCTGACCAATGCCAGACATTGTTTGTACATAGATCTATATTTAGTTATTTAGTGCAGAGATAGATTGTAATAAAACGTATTCCCACTCACTAGACTCAGAACATAATTGTGCCCAACTCAATATTCTATACTCTGCTAAATGATACATTGAAAGAAGCCAAGTTAAGAGTGTTAACACCATACAAATCAGCATATCACTGTTGTTTTAATCAGTCTTCTGTAGTTTGTGGTCTTGGGTTTTGCAATGGTGCTAGGGCTAAGCCTAGGATAGAGTCTTTCATTATGCTTCCAGAAGTTCTGCTCAGTTGCAGTTGTCTCAGTTACACCTCTGAAATTAGAGATCTTGATTGTTGTATAGATCGTAGGCCAAAACCTAGACTAGTGTCTTTTTTTTTGGGGGGGGGTCACACCCGGCAGTGCTCAGGGGTTACTCCTGGCTCCATGCTCAGAAATTGCTCCTGGCAGGCACGGGGGACCATATGGGGCACCGGGATTCGAACCGATGACCCTTTGCATGAAAGGTAAACGCCTTACCTCCATGCTATCTCCCGGGCCCCGACTAGTGTCTTTTTTATTGGTCCCAGGATAAGTTCCGCCTAGTCATGGTGGTCATAGTCTTCTGTAGTTAGTGATCTTGGCTATTGCACAGATCAAAGGATGATGTGTCTTCTGATTCCATCTTATTGTTAGGTGGTGAGATAAAATAATCTACTCTTAGACCAAATTGTTGCATTTTTTCATTGTCAGGATGTCATATCAAAACTGAAGCATGTTGGTGTCAGAGCAGTATTAAGAATGCCCCAGAGAGAGTTTGGTGTTCCTGGAGCTGTTGCAGAGAACTATGCTGGTTCTATGTCTGAGATCTAGGATTTGGGGTTGGACACTGTCTAATCACATGGAGCCCAAGTTTGGATCACATGACATATGTTCAAGGTGGGAGGTGCCCCTGTATTGTAAAATGTATGAGTTCTTATCCCTAGTAGATAAGAGCTTGTTTCTATAACTAAAATTTCCCCCTTTTTAGTATGCCTTTGCAAGAAGAAACGGTACTACTGATTAAACTAACAGTGATGGACAGATCTTCTAAAACCATAAAGAAAGACTCTTTCTTATGACCTGTTCAAATACCAAGATCTCTAGTTACAGAGGCCTGATTTTATCATTCACGACTGAGCAGGAATTTTCCAAACACCACAAAAGAACCTAGGGGAGAGTAAAAGAGCATGTACAGAGCCTGTAGCTATTCCCATGACAGTATACTTCAAGGGCAGAGAAACCTTGTATTTCTTAGGCCAAGGAAATTTCCTTTCTAATCTTCCCAATATTTACTGTGCCGATAAAAAAAAAAAAAAAAAAGAAGCACACAAATTACATTTTTTATTGTTGTTGCTGTTTGTTTGTTTTTTTCATGGGTTTTTTGGTGCTTTTTTGTTTTTATTTTGAGACCATGGTTATTGTTTTACTGTTTGGCTGTTGTCTTTATTGCTGTGGTGCTTTTAGAAATTTTTTGTTTGATTTATTTTTGTATTGTTACATTTTTTTCCTTTTCCTCTTTCTTCTCTTAAATTGATATTTATAGCCTCTAGAAGGACTCCTCTCGTATTTTGCTTGTTTGATTTTTGCCCCCCCCCCATATTTTTCTTTCCTTCAAACAGAGCCACTTAACTTGAACCACCTTGTTCTGTCTCACAATTTGAGGGAGAAATAATGGAGGGCACCAAGACCAAACAGTCATATGAACATTGAGTAGAAATAAAAAATGATCAAACTTAAATACCAAAACCAAAGCCCAAAACAACAGAATCTATACCCTATCTACAACAAGCTAGACACAGAGGGGACCACTTATCCTAGCAGCCCAGGAGTCAAAGGAGGGATATATGGGATGCATGCTGGGAACAGGGATGGAGGGCGGACAACATTGGTGTTGGGAATGCTCCTGATTCAAAGTCACTATGTACCTAAAATATTACTGTGAAAGATTTGTAATCCACTTTGGTCAAAATAAAAAATTATTTTAAAAAAATCAGTATATGATACAAAAGATCCCTCCCTACACCAAGAAAAGTAAATGTTAAATATTTAGCAGCACACCACTTCTAATTTCCCTGAAACAACTTCGTCATCCTTGAGCAGGGGCCATGCTAATCTTCTTTGTATCATTCCAATTTTAATATATGTGCTGCCAAAGAGAGCACAACCCTGAAACAAGTTTGAATATATGTTAGATGTTAGATTCCAGCACTATAGCTTAACTAAAGCACAAGTAGGAATGAGAAAGAGAGAGAGAGAGAGAGAGAGAGAGAGAGAGAGAGAGAAAGAGAATGAATATGGAAGTAAGACCTTTGCATAATCAAGGTAGTTTAGGCCTCCCATTATGTAAATGGTTTCCTCAAGCACCACCAAAGGTTATTCTTGAACACAGAGCCCAGAATGACTTCTGGGCACTCCTGATAGTGCTTCCATCCCAATAAAATAAAACAGAAGCAGAAAACACAAATAAATGCTGAACTGTTTTTCCAAATGCCACCCTATTTTGCTCAAATACATATGAACTAAAGTATAAGTATTATGATTGGCTACAAGTTAAAAAATATTAAAAGAGGACAATGTCTAATTAAACAGATGTCAAAGACATGTAAATTTGTTCATTCCTTTTGGATAAAGATTAAGGACAATGGACCAAAATTCTTTGGGGACATATTTCTCCAAATCATGGTCTCATTAACTAAAAGTCTAGTGGAAATGATCTATGATACAAACACACTCACACAAACATAAAATAGTCTGTGAATAAAAATGCTTATTTCAACATTGTTTAAAGCAATAGAGCAAGAGTGTGGAAACTGCTTAAATAGTCAATAGTTGCATATAGTTCAGCAATGTATGTAGTTATCTAATGGAACTACTAAAAACTTGTTTTTAAATTCTAAAGATTATATATCTATATTCTAAGTATGCTTCCATATATGGATAATATATAGTATTTACATTTGTATCCAGGTTTCTTCATACAATTTAATAAAATTTTCTTATTAAATATTACGCCTGAATTTTTTGTTTAATTTCTTTTGGGACCACACCCAACATAACTCAGGGTTTACTCCTAGCCTGTGCTCATAAATTACTTTTGGCAGACTGGAAGACCATATGGGAAACCTGGGATAGAATCCAGGTGGGCTGCATGCAAGGTAAATGCCATATCTGCTGTACTATCGCTCCAGCCCCTGCATTTCTTGCTTGCAGTTTCAAGCTTATTCTTCTGATATTTACCTAAATACACTACACAAAATATTTATATATAAAGCAAATATATTTACTGGTATTTTAAAAAACTAAATAAATGGAATTATATAATAAATTATATATACATGTATATGTACATTTATACATATGAACATATACATATACGTACATGTATATACATGTGTACATTTAAATATTTATATGTACATTAATAAAATATGACAAAAATTAAAATTAAAAAATGAATGTTATAAAAATGCCTATCCTTTTCAATTTAATTTATAAGTTTAGTTATATATAAACATTAAAAATATGAAAAGTACTGGAGCCAGAGCAAAAGCACAGCTGTAAGGGTTTTTCCTTGCATGTGGACAACCTAGGACAGACCCAGATTCGATCCTCAGCATCCCATATGGTCCCCCAAGTCTGCCAGGAGTAATTTTTGAGCACTGATTCAAAGTAACCCCTGAATGCTGCCAGTTGTGGCCAAAAAAAAAAAACAACAAACAAGCAAGAAAGGAGAAAAAAAATCTAATTAGAACTGTTTAAGTTTAATTAAAGTAGTTACCATTTATCTGTAAAAATCATGTCGGAATATGAATGATTTAAGAGGTTTTTTTTATTTATTTTTCCTAGTGAAGCAATATAATTTTTACTGAACAAAAAACTTAGAAAGATGTGAGGAATATGTGTTCAAGAGAGAACATACGATTGAAACAGCAAGCAAGCAAGCAAAGAGTGACAGAAACAAGCAAGAGCTCTTTAGGGAGAACTTGGGCTTGGAGAGTAAGGTCTGATACCACCAGTACCCTAGATAGTCTGCCAAGCACACCAGGATTGATCTTTGAACACAGAGCCCGGACTAAACTCTAACAACACACAAAAATGTTTAATAGGGTGTTTGTCACAGAAAAGCCTTGCACTTTTGATGGTCTTTCACAATCTTTCACTGTTGATGCATATCTATATTTTATAGATTCTTCTATAACTTCTTCTTTTCTAAAGGTTAACCATTATGTTTTCTAAATTTTGATTTGTTTTGTTTTTTGGGGGGCCACACCCATTTGATGCTCAGGGGTTACTCCTGGCTAAGCACTCAGAAATTGCCCCTGGCTTGGGGGGACCATATGGGACGCCAGGAGATCGAATCACGGTCCTTCCTTGGTTAGTGCTTGCAAGGCAGACACGTTACCTCTAGCACCACCTCTCCGGCCCCTATATTTTCTAAATTTTTAAATGAGTATGCCTCAGTCACTTCTATATGTGAAAACAACTATGTTCAATCATATAAGTGCTCAGTCATATTTAGCATTTAGTTTAATTTAATGTATATTCATTTACATGTGTAGATTTGTGATGAGGACCATTCAAGAGGGAGAGAGCAGCTGTCAAGATAATTGTTTTTATCAAAGGACATTTGAAGTCAGAAAGTCACTTGGACAATACACTATAATCACAATAATAGTTGTTCACTTGAAATTGAAGTGCCACTCTGTCCACTAGGCATCCTTTTTTCTTACACACATTACTGGAAGCTAATTTTAAAATATCACAGATCATCTTGAGGCTTTATAGCTCTCACTTTTCCAGAAATGATCTTGGTTTGCATTGCACTCTCTCAGAGAAAAACTTGTGCTTTCAAATTTGGGAGGGTTAAAAATAAAATTTCTCACGATAAATCACGAAAGCAGTTCCAATTCATGCAGGCAGTGACAGTGTCCTGAGGATTCCTGCCTAGATTCGTTTACTTTTCTCTGGAAAAAAGCATTGAAACCAAATGTAAGTTTTGCAATAATGGCAACTGTGTACAGAAAATAGCATGGATTTTGAAAGCCAGAGATGTATTTTTGAATCACATCTCCCCTCTACCTAACAGGGTGATATAGAGCAAACTAGTTAAGTTTATACAATTCCTTAGCATCACTCAGTCATTCATTCACTCAACAAATGATTATAGCTCCTTTCATACATATCAAGCACTGTCTCAGCACCAGCTGCTGTTAAAAAGAGAAAGAGAAAATATTTTTTAATCTGCAGGCACACTATCTTAACTTATAAGGGTTGATAGTAACTTTTCTCCAGTTAAGATAATTATAGAATAATGCTATGGTGCTGGTGAACACAGATGAGAAGGATTAAGTTGAAGGAGTGGGTAGGTGACAAGGCTAAAGGATGCCTTTCTAAATCGGGTGTTCAGACAGGGACTGTACACTGGGAGTCAGTCCTTGACAGAGTAGGAGTTGGAATTGAGGAGCACAATTGTAAATGTACCAAGCTGAGGAAAGAAGACAAAGCTGATATCACTAGAATGGAGAGAGTGGGAGTACAGAGAAAGATGCTTAGAGCTAAGGCCAAAGTGGTAACGTCAGCCCTAATATGAGCACTCTCAGTCACATTAAATGCTATGTGAGAAGAACCACAGGGTATCCTACCATTTACTCCAAATGGAGGGAAATGGGGACATAGAAACAAACAGCAAAGGCAAAGAAGCAAGGGGATGGAGTTCTGTGTGCTTTCATTGCCCATCACCACCTGGTTTGACCAAGTTGTGGAAATTTGGCAGCTGAGACCTTCTAGAAATCTTGCCAGCACTTGTCTGTTTAGGGTTCAGCAGTGACTGTGATGTGTCCTATACATGGTATTCATTTCCTGTGTTGAACACGCCTGGGTCAACAGCTGGTCTGTACCAACAGTGGTCCCTTTGTGCGGAAGGCAGTTGGTTCAGGGTATGTACTTCCGCCTCTCACACTTGGGATATTATGTATTCTCCTCCTTATATCTCATATGAATAACGGGTAACACAAAGAAATGGCTAAAGAACTTTCCTGGTACTGGGCATAGTAAAAAAAAAAGGATGTCTGTACATAAAGTTTTGTTTCTAAATGGGTGTGATTGTATATTGGCAACACTTATCATTTGACCTTTATCATACTCTTTCCAACTGGGCTCTACTGTGAGTCTTGTATCCAGTGTTATCTTTCATCTGTTTAACGTTTATAGAGTTATGATCACTGGAGGCTGATGTTGGGAAACTGGCTCGGTCATAATAGTCCTTTCCCACAGTCTAAAAAGGAATAAGCTTCATTGGTTTTGCATTTGACAACATAATGCAAGGTTGTCAGGTTTGCCTCTCTTCCCAGATCATCACCTCCCTTCGGCTACTCTGCTATTAGTTTGACCACATTGCTCTTTCTCCTGTCACTGTTTCTCTGCCTACTTCTTCCTCCTATTCCAAGGCACATTATACTTTCCTGGGACTAATTTTTCTACCCAGACTTGTAGAAATGAGTGGGGTGGGAAGCTGAGAGGGATAGGGTAGGCTGCTGTGTCATTTTAAGGGCTACAGTTGCCTGTGTGTCCTGGTGTCAAAATACCTGCCCATCCAGAGGTCTCGAGGTACCAGAGTCCTTGAACACAGGCTCTTTCATAAGCCTTGGACTCACAGAGTGCTTATGAACCTACAAAAGTTCAAGTAGACTTGAAAGCTTTTCAAAAATGCTTTCCTGTTGTTAATCTGCACATTCATCTGCACATCTGGCTTGGAAAATCTAAGCCACAAGGTCAGCTCTTCTTAGGGTGACTGGTTTGCCATGGTAATAAAGCCAAAGGCAAACATGGGAGAAGAGGATGTAAGAGGCAACTCCCCTTTCTGCTGGCTGCCCTCTGACACGCATTTTCTTTATGGGAATTTGTTATGTTCCAGTCACTTTTAACATTTAAGGTGATATATCAATAAAGTAAAAGATGAATGGATAGTGTCACTCTCTTTAGATAATTACAATGCTGCCAAGGACATGAAACTAAACAGAGGATAAAGCCACTGGCTGTGGGATGCAGCTCAAGCAGTAAGGCTTTTTTCCCTTGCATATGTGAGGTCCTGGAGTTGATCTCAGGCAGCATGTTAATATTCCCTCCACTCCCACTCCAACCTCATTGCTAAAAATAATTACATATGATAAAAAGAAAAGAAAGTCAATATCACCATTATTTTTAACTCACAATGCCCTGAGTGTTGAGCCAGAAACTATGTATTCAATCTTGCAGGAACCCCTAATTGTCGTGGACAGATAAGAAAGAAACATTTATTGTACTGCAGGGTACAAAATTTTGATTGCCTACTGAAAAAGCCATCAGAAAACTTTTTTTAAAATCGTCATTGGGTAAATCTTTCCTTTTTGGGGTAGGGTTGGGTTTTTAGGTTACACCCGTAGTAAGTCAGGGTTTACTCCTGCCTGACTCTGTGTTCAGAAATCACCTCAGCAGCTCAGGGGTCCATATGGGATGCTGGGAATCGAACCCAGATCCTTCCCAGTTCAGCTGCATGCAAGGCAAATGCCCTACTGCTGAGTTATCATTTGTATTTTACTTTCAGCTTCATCTTTTCTTCATATTGAAAGTTGATGTGTTATTTTCCTCAGGGCTGGCTCTTAAATCATACAGATCTGGTTAAATCGTGACGTAATCAGGTTTGTTTGGGTTTTGGAAAATTACGTTCTCTAAAACCACAATTGTTTTAGACAGATGGAATCTGATACAATATTTTTTAAAGGTAGAATGAAAAGTCCCAAAATAAGCAATACTCTAACAAGGCTAAATGCTTGCTGAGAAATAAGGGTAGAGGAGCCAAGAGTCCTGATCTGAGGTCACCAACGTAAGTCTGTCCTTGTGGTTGCTGATTACGAAAGTATCGCCTTTTATGATGTAGTTTTCTTTTTGTTAACAGTTTCTGTGAGGGTGGAGAAATAGTACAGGGGTTAAGGTGCTTGCTTGGCATGCACAAAATTCCAGTTCAATTCCTAGAACTACATGGCCTCTTAGACATTGCTAGGTGAAGACCTGATAGACCACAGCACGGACATGATAAACCAGCTTACTCCCAACACCAAATCCTGGGGCCGTCATATTCAATCACTGTCCTAATTGACTGAGAATGACCAGAAAGGACTGCTGAGTCCCTTGAACACTTCTTCCTCTCACTATTTCCTTAAATTCAAAAGCAGATCTCTGATTTGAATATGTCGTGACTGATATTCACCCAACCCATTGTTTACAACTTCTTACCCTGGACACCCTGCAGACACCACATCCTTAGTGATTTATTTCCTCTAAGTCCGAAATATCACTGAAAACAACAAGAAATTTGAGTGGGAAGGGGTTAGAGAACTTGGGTCACACCCTAAAATCCCCAAAGTTTATTATTGATTTTGTGCTCAGGGATCACTCCTGATGATCAGGAGACCATATGGGGTACCAAGGATTAAAAGCATGGAAGACAAAGCAGCCTACCTGCTTTACTATTTCTCCTGCCTCTCTACCAAGAATTCTTAAAGCATGTCTCTTTATATTTAGTTTTTCCTGTACAATGTCAGAGGAATCTGATCAAAATGCAATTTTCTTTCTCTCTTGTTCAGTCTACTTTTGAAATCTTCTTATACTCAACATAGATGTATTACTCAAGAATTCAAAAGAAAATTTCGACACCACAATACAAAGTAACCACATTTGCTTTATCATGGAGAAAGTTTGTTGGCTATAACTATTGGAGTTTTGGTTATTTTTCTTTTGACTTATTTTCCTTTTCAATTTCTCTTTGATTATTATAGCAATTCTGTTCCCCTTTACCTCGAAAGACATGCTTGACAAAGAAGTCTTAAGATTTATTAACAGAACCGTGGTTAGGCAGATAAAGGAATGGCAATAGTTTGAATGGTTTAAATCAAAATTGACCTTTAATGAGCACAGTCAAATAAAAAATAATGTGAGTTATATGTGATCAATTTTCTAATAATCATCTTTAAGAATACAAAAATGAATGTACAATTTTTAATGATATATTGTGTTTAACCTAATTCATATATTCTTGTGAAATTTTCAAAGTCTAGAACACATTGCAATTAGGTATATTCAGTTTTTATTGGAAATCCCCAGTACCATAGAGTCTAAGTAGCATCTTAAAATAGTACTTCATGTAGCATCTTGAAGTAGTATCTTCAACTGATCCTGACATCCAAGTACTGAGAATCTCCAGGGAGGGACCTCTTACCTCTTCTTCTCAGCATCACCTGGAAAGCCACACCCACACACAAAAATTATAAAAGTTATAAGTATCATGACTCTGACCAAATGTTAAAGCTCTGTAACTTTGTACCTCTCTCTACACATGCACAACACACATATGCACACATGTACACTTGAGAACATGTGTGATTTTAAGGTAACATACTTTCTTACAAGATCCTGTAGAATATATGAATCATTTTGTATATGCCATCAGAGTTTAGTACTAAGAAAGATTGCTTTTGCTATCAAAAGTTTTTATTTCTGGAAGAACTGGAGGAATGAGAGATGAACAAGCAAAGTAGATATTCTCACCTTTCACGTCGTGTCCAATTAGTGAATCCTAGAGGGAGGAGCCTAACCGGAGTTTAGCCAATACGAGGCACCATAGTAAACATAGGGTCTGTAGTGGGAGGTAAGCAGAGGAGAAATCAGTCCGAGCAATCCCAGCTTCCTTTAGTAACCTCCTTGTCTACCTCTCTCTTCTTCTTCCACCTCTTCCGCTTGAGTCTTATCCACTCTAAAGATTTTTTTTTTTTTTTTGGTTTTTGGGCCACACCTGGTGACGCTCAGGGGTTACTCCTGGCTATTTGCTCAGAAGTTGCTCCTGGCTTGGGGGACCATATGGGAAACTGGGGGATCGAACGTCGGTCCGTCCTAGGCCAGTGCAGGTAAGGCAGGCACCTTCACTCTAAAGATTATTTAAAAGACCTATTATTTCAAGAGTTTTGCTACATATTCCAGGAAACATAGGATTTTAATGTCTTGCTCTTTTTCAAATGTTGTAGGCTTGTTCAAAGACTCTAATATCTGCTATCTTATCTTTTCTCATTGTTTACAAAAATTTGTTCAATTCTTGCATCATTTTCTATTTTTTCTAATTTGAACTCATATTATCCTTAACATTAAGAATGAGACAAAAAATAATTGTATCATATTTCTGTCATTTGAAAACCAGTCAATTAAAGGTTAAAAATCATTAATGGAACAAATATTAAAGTTAAGGGACTATTATAGATGCTTTAGTGTCAAGTATGTAATGGTGCAACATTAGTGGGGGAGGATAAAAATAGGGAAATTTTGGAAGGCTTTTATCCAATAATTCAGTTGAGAGAATACTTATATAGTCAGATATTTCTAGAAGTCAAAATGGTAATAGAATACATACAACTTTTCTTTGTTCCAAAATATTGTACTGGTGATCTGGTTATTTACTTTCTGATCCTCTGGCATACTATATGGATATTATAAGAACAAAGTCAAGATTTAATAGAAATCACACAAGCACACATACACTCACACACATCTTTCTGGGGAGATAATTCAAGCGCTGGCAGAGCACATGCCTAGCAATTTTGAGTATCACCCCACTAGGGTGTAGTCCTGGTGGCCTCAAATTACAACCAGGAGTTACTCCAATTTTAAAAAAATATCTGAGGGCTGGAGAAATAGTTTACGGGTTAAGGCTCTTGGCTTGCATATGCTGACTCTTGTTTTGATCCTTGGCACCACATATGGCCCCCCAATATGGGCAGGAGTGATTCCTTAGTACAGAACCAAGAATAAGCCCGGATCATCACTGGATATGTAACTCCCCTAACTCCCCAAGCCCCCAAAGTTTGACAAACCTTTGCCTTTTACATTTTACATTTTATAGTGGGGACTTTGATTAAGACTCCATTTGCAATTATGGTGTTAAACAAATCCACAAATTTGGTTTTTTTTCCCATTAGAAACATGGATCTTAAGTTTTAATATTTCTTACTCTTAGTGAATATTTAATTTACTAAGTTGGTAGAAAAACTAGGTAGGGAAGATCCATTGAAAATGAAGCATAAACAGAATTTCACATTATACGAAAGAGTATCTGGTTTAAATGGAGTTGGTAAATGGAGGAATGACTGACAGGACTTCAAGAAAGAGAAGGCTAAAAGAAACAAGAAGACCCTCCTAACTAATTGGGGAGAAAAACACTGGAAATAACTTTTAGGAGACTGTAAGTGGACTACGATCCACTTAACCCAATTTCAGCTCTTATCATTGCTATCATACATTTCTAAATTCTCCTCTCCAAATAATTCACGCCTACTTCTGGTGTGAGACTTAAGTGTGAAGGTTATTTTTACCTGCTTATTTTTACTCTCTGTGAGAATGTTGTTTGACTTTGAGTGACTCACACAGCTGTCAGTGCTTTGAAAAGGACAGACACCTTTCATGACACTTGAGGCCACCTCTGACATCTAATCCACAATTCTTTCCTGACAAGGAAATACTCTTTGCAATGAGCAAGGCAATCTGTAGAGGAGTCAAAAATAAGGGAGAAAGGAAGACAGTTTAAGGTTTAAGATAAACTTGTAAGCCTTGAATATTTGAGAAGGGAAGAACTCTGATGGAGAACTAAACTGGATAAAATACCACCAGAATTTTCTCGGGGAGAGAAACAGAGTTTTTGAGAAAAGAAAAGTGTATTAGGAATCTAGGATTGTAAGAATCAGTCCTAAAGAGCACTACTGAAAGAAGGGACAAATTGTGGGAACATTCTGGAGAAAAAATAGATTCCAAGATAGGAATCCAAGGGTTTTAGTTTTTGCTTTTGTTTATTTGTTTCTGTTTTGTTTGGGACCAAACTAGTGGTGCTCTATATTACTCTTGCATCTGCTTTCAGGAATTACTCTTAGCTGGCTTGGGAGGACCATATGGGGTGCCGGGGATCAAACTTGGGTTGTCCGCATGCAAAGGAAATGATTGCTCACTTTATTATTGCCATAGTACCAGTATCAAAGCTTCTAATGTAACTCCTTTCAAAGCTATGCGATCATGAGAAAATCACTTAGTTCTCCAAGGTTTAAAATCTTCATCCAGAAATAAATACAGCAGGTAAGGGATGTCTTAAGTACTCTCATCTCTAAAAACTTCCTCTTCATACCTCTTATGTTCTTAAAATCTTCAGAGAGAGAGCGTCAAGAAATTATTCCCTAAAATCTAAAAGTAAAAGGCTTAAATTCTTATTAGTAATTGTATCTAGAAGAGAATGGAGAGGGGAAGTCTTTTGAATTAGGTTTATTCATGCAAAATTATAAGAAAAATAATCCTCCCTACCATGGTCTTTAAAAAAATAGTAGTTTTGTCCGATTCAATGTTATTCCTTAATAAAACATTGAAAATCCATTGTTTTGTTTGATATTCATTTCAACCAGGAAAAAGAAACAGGAAATTGCAAATGTATCTTCTTATAAGTTTGCAGCAATTAGGATAAATGGGCAGGAAAACTATTATATTTACCAGTCATATAAAAATCAGAGAGTTTAAATGATTGTCTCAGAGTCACAGGCCTACTTAATGATATGACTATCAGTTCTCCATATACCCAATATTGGATACATCATTGTAATTTTGCGTGTTTCTTCTGATCCAGGCACCTGGAGCAGTTACCTTTGCTGCCACCTCCCTTAATGAGCTCAAAAAGCAGATTTTGCTTCTTTGACTTGCCTGTATTCTTTTTCTATTTATAATTGTCCTGACTTAGAGAAAGAATTGGAAGCACACAGATTGTATAGTCATGGTGCATTAAAGTACACGGAGATAGAAAATCAAATTCAATTTATATTTATATTCAATTTATATTCTTTCTCTTTCATGTATATTTGTATGTTTCACTAAGGTTTATAATGTATTACAATGAATGGGCAATATACAATAATTCAGGATATAATATATTAATGTGATTATAGATTTTATTGATTAAATAGGGATCAAAAATATTTGAAGTCTGTTTTAAGAAACAAGAAGACCTCATAGATGAAAGAAATCACAGAACTGTTCACAGGATTCCTTCTCTTTCTTGTCCCAACCATGAATCGGGGGAAAGTAGGCAGGGTGTAGTAGCATGGACCAGGTTCAATCAGAATCTTGAAAATAATCCAGAAAAGTAGACTAGCAAATGGAACTGCTCTGGCTGAACTGGGGCAGCTGGTCACATGCTTCCACCACACAAAGATTTCTTTGTTTTTCACACACACACTGAGCTCCTTTGTCAATCATAATCAACAGTTCTATTCAGCTTTTCTAACTACCACTTCTCTCCTGTCTTTGAGTCTGTAAGGCAAAAATTCATCAGACTTAACAGATCAGGTGGCAAGGAGGAAAAATATGTCCAGATCAATAAGGCTATAGGTACTTTCCATTGGGGGAGAATAAAAACTGTGTGAAGAAAATAATCAGGCGATTTTAATATTGTTTATAGAGAAGTCTTTGCCTACTGATTTGTAGTGTATTCCACAGACCCATACACTGGGAAAGTTTATAAAATAAGAACTGAGAAAATATTAAAATTATTTAAAAGGTCACTCTCTTCTTTGGATTCCAGGGAGATAGCATACAAACGTTTATTAAAATATCAAGTCAGAAATTAAAAAGAGGTAACATAATTTTGATAGATAGATAAATTCTTTTATGATGACCAGTCATAAGTAATATCTTAGGGTGAGTATTCGGAAGTATTTTAAAGAATGACAGTTCTAGGGGCCTGAGCAATAGCAGAGCAGTAGGGCGTTTGCCTTGCACGTGGCTGACCCAGGACAGATCTCAGTTCAAAACCCGGCATCCCATATGGTCCCTCAAGCCAGGAGTGATTTCTGAGTGCATAGCCAGGAGAAGCCCCCGAGCATCACCGGGTGTGGCCCGAAACCCAAAAAAAGAAGAAAAAAACGTAAAAAGAAAAAAAGAATGACAGTTCTAGATTGGGTAAAACATTCCCTTTATGTATAAATATGACCTAATGCAAATGAAGTTGCTCTGAAGATAAGCGTATCATCAGCAACTGGCTTCACTCATAATCGCTGATGGACAATAAGGGTGCCATATTATTGCCATAATATTTTAAAGCTAGCAGAAACCATAGTCATGTCCTGAGTCTTGTCGGTATGACACAGGATTGCTGCAAATGTATCTGAATACTTAAGTCATACAGTACAATCATACAGTACTTATGATTTTGACAATGGAGCTAGGAAAGTGAAGAGAGGTCTTTGGTTTCCCTTTTTTGCTTCTGTCACTATATGCCTTGTACCCCATTTCTTAATTCTCTTTTCTATGGAAAATATATTATCGAGAAAACTATGAAAAATTCTCAAGTAATACATTCACTTATTCAGAAAACATTATTGTACACTCTATAGTACTATGTATAAAGGAGTGAATAACACCCCTCAAAGTATGCTAAGCAGCTTAAAGAGATATGACAGAGACTTTCGTATCAGTATAAATTGACCTATAAACCAAGATAAATAACTAGTAATTTTAATAAGCGCTGCAGTGATCCTAGGAAGGAAAAAAGAATTCAAGTTGTATAAAGTATTCATGTCTTCTCTCTGGTATCTTTTACACTTTTTTCTTTCTGGCTGCCATGTTGGCTCCATAGTATGATAATATTGGTGTGATAAAAGCAAAAGAAGGAACACAACTTACAAACACAGAGTTATGTGGCTTCTGTGTCTCTTTCTCCCAGCCTAGATCATGCAATAATTCAGAGTACAGCTTCTGAAATGACAGTAGACGGAATTAATATGCAAAGAAAAATGCAATACTTGGTAAAATATGTTGATGAGTCAAACTATATATTGATGTAACAAATTATTAAGTTATTATTAATGCATGTTGTTTAAATAAAAATTAAGTGAGTTATCAGACAACTACATCTATCTAGAAAAGACCTCTACCATATTCTTCCTTAATGAATCTGTTCTTCTACTATGTATTGTCTGAAATAAATTATTTTAAATTTTTTGCTTCCATTAGTCTAATAGATATTTGAGAAAACTGACTTTCATCATGTGAAAGCTAAAATTTCTAACTAAAATATCACAATTTACCTAATAAAAATCATTTTCATGTTGTCTCTATACTTTTTCAAAAAACATAAACATATGGTAAAAATAACTAAAAAGTTTAAAACTTTCTAAATTTCCCAGCATCTTAAAATAAAGCACAAAAATATTCCATTATATAGGGTTTAATTTAGCTGAAATCAACCAAACTTCTGAAGATTTAAACTAGTCAGGTGAAAATTTTTGGAATTTTATTATCATCCTTCCCTACATTTTATTTTACTTTATTAGACAGAAAATTTTTCTTCTTTCCTTCTTAATGTTCATCTTAAAAAATTATAGCAAACTGGCTATTAAATATTATGGGATCCTAAGATTATTACTTATTTAATTCCCAAGCAAATAGCTTCGCACAACTCTTGATGTCAAGTCTATATTTCTCCTCCTATCTTCCTAGTCACATAGTTTTTATAAAAGCTGTAGATTCAAATAAAATTGAAGCAAAGAGTTCTATTTCAGCCTTTTATGGGTGAATTCAACCCATCCCTGCCTCTGGTTTTAGTAAGTAAGTCAGGCTCCAGTATTATATCCTTCCATGAGCAATTTTATTCCTCTATCCCCAAGGCATCAAAATCTTCAGTGCCCCTACCATTTTTGGATAGAGAATGTATTAAGTTCATTGCTTCTCGATTTCAGCCCACTTCCACTAGATAATTGACGTTTCTCTCTCTTCATAGTGCATCTCATAGTATGACATTTTTAATCTATATTTTATAGACTTGGATCATTAGATTGTCTAAAATTTAATTCTCCAATGTTTTGTTACTAAATAAATAAATTTATCCTTGATACTCTGTGCTCATTATGTAACACCAAAGAGAAAATAAGTAATTATAAAGCAAAAGAGAAAAAATGATGATCAAATAAGCAATATAAAACCAACATCACAGACATTTTCGAAGCATCACAGTCCTGGCAGTGTTAGGAGCTACTTCTCGAAGCCAGTCAGAAAACATTTGTTACCAGATTGAAACCAGAGACTTAAACACGCAAAGCTCCACCATTTGAAAAACATTTAAACCCCCTCAGTTGTAGTCAATCTCTATTCTCACGATAACTGAAGTAGGAAAAAAATGGGCAAGTTGCCTTCCATCCATCATAGATTTAGATATTTTACATGTCATGCTAAATGTCCAGAAGCGTCCAGTGACAAGAGAATTTGTATCTAGACAATTCTCCCTCAGGGAAGCATTTACTTTGGTGCTAAGTACTTTTCTATATTGTAATTGTATTTAATCCTTACACTGTATTTAGGGATTTCTATTTCTAAGTCTTTCTTGTTACAAATTAAATAAATAGAATGGGAAAGTCAGATAATGAGTATATTCTTGTGGAACTGATAGGTTTAGCTTTCTCAGTGTATGATACTGAATAGTCATTTATCTCCATTTATTCTAAGCTCCATAGAAAATCTGTACTATACATTTTGTACTTATTATGAAATGAAATTCTGGTTTGTTCAGTCCTTTAAACAATATATGAATGAAAATTAAAAATCTCAAATAGAAAATTTTGTACAATTTTCATTTTCAAACTGAATTAAAAATAAATCTTACACTTTAGGCAGTTTATTTTCTCTGTGGAGTCCACTTTTTTAATGAAAATAATTTATTTTATTTAGAACAATTAAATATTTTTTTACCATGAACACATAGATATTCACCTTTGTTTGAAAAGTTGCTGGACATTCTGCTTTAAGAATAGTTTATTTACTTTAATTAATTTAAATTGTCCTATATGTATAGGCATTTAGACTATTTTTATATTGGTATATATATATAATTATATATACATAATTTTATATCAGTATATATATTTATATAGTAGTAGCTTTACTACTATAAACCTATGTGCAATGACTACCCTCATAGATGCATACTTGCTCACATAAGCAATTTTATGAGAAATGCTGAGCCTAAGAGGTCACCATGGATATTATATTGGAAAAGTCCTTGAAAATCAATATATACAATTCTCCTAAATGAAAAATTTCTCAAATTTGACACTGTAGTTTTAAGATTAAATTTAAGATTAAATTCTACTCTGTGGAGCCACTCTAAACCAAAGAATGTCTTCTTATCTTTTCAGTGAATGACTAAATCCTACTGAAGGCTCAGGAATCAAGTATAATAGATTAGACACTCGCTTTGCATGTATAATCAACCTAGATTCAATCCCCAGGAGAACTGTCAGAAGTGTTTCCTTAGCACAGAATCAGGAGTAAGCTCTGAGCACCACCAAATGTGGTCTAACAAGCCCCCCCCCCAAAAAAAAAAACCTAAATCAAGTCCTGTTGAGAAGTCCTATTGAGTGAAGCACTCTAGCAGAAGCCCACCACCGCCAAAATAAAAGTAAAAATAAAAATAAATAATAAAAATAAATAAATAAATGGCCTCGCTTAAGTTTCTATTTCAACAGCCTTATAGGCTGAGTTTGTGTCTGGTAGCCCAGTCAGCTGCGCCCAAAAGATTCAACGCTAATGCTCAATTACCAGAATTGACTACAGTTTTGTTCACCCACTTCCCAGTTAACTCACCTATAGAAAACAGGAACTTGGTACCTAAGCAGGTCAGAGGTAAAGGACTCCCCTATACTATGCAAGTGAACGTGTCTGGATGTTTCCACTGAATTACTCAGTCTGACCTAGGCATTCTTTTTCAGTAAACTCCCTTTGCCCTGCAAAACTCTGTTTTCTAGGTGAATTCTTTTATAGCTTGGACTTAGCAGGGCCTGGATTCTAGCACCTCCTACTCTCATTTCAAGTAGCAAAAACATTGAACCAAAGTTTAACAGTATTCTCTGAATCTTGACTTTCTGAATCACTGAAAGATGCTTTGATTATGTTGAGTTTATTTTAGTTTACAATATGTTTTATCATATGTCAGATAGCAAGAAATTTCTGTTTTATTTACCTTAAATTTAATAACTCCAGATATTAATGGAAAATGGTAGAAGTAGAAGAAGTAAATGCAGTGAATTGGTTCCTAATGGTTTAAAAAATTCTAGGGACATTTCTATAACTAAGATAACATGAGTTCCCATAAAACTTCTACTTCCCCTCTCTGGACTGTTTGGCTTGGCTGTGTTTCACCTCCTCCCTTGTCCTGTGAGAGGTAGTTGAAGAAGTGGGTCATGGATCTCTTGTTCACCATATTTGTATGAGGGAAGCAGGAGTGATATAATTAATGTCTGAGAATCTGTACCTGGGTTAGTTCTTTCTTTAAACAATAGGTTCTCTGACATCACTCTGTGTTCTTGGTTAGCTTAAGATTGTTTATTTGTTCATAATTAATTATTCAGGTTGTCAATTCTAGACCAGAATTTCTATATATTTCTTCCCTAATCTCGGCCAGCCTTTTCTCACTCTGCTGAAGGTTTTTTGCTGTTTTATGGAATATGTCCATGTAAGATGGATTTTTGTTTAATTATTTAGTTAGTTGTTCCAAGCCCTGTCTAAAGAGTTTACCTTCAGAAACTTTGCAGAGAAGACACTTTCAATTCTATAGTCATTACTACATTGGAATGAGGACACACTCCTTTACTCATGATACCATACAAAGCTGTTACTCAGTGTCTCTTTTTGCTTCAGAGTTGATCTAAAACCTTTGTGTTCCGTCAATTCTGAAATAGAAATCTCCTCTTTTAAAATGTTACCAATAGAGCAATTTAGACAGAGTACAATGTACCATCTAAGTACTAAATATTGACTATCTCTATGATGAAAAAGTACAGTGAGTTCCATTTATGTTTATCCTTTTATTGCAAATTGCCTCAACCTGGTCAAAAATTCTCTCTGTGGTGGCAGGATATCTGCCAGTGAATGAGTCTGTGGAAAGGGCCACACCAAGCCCAGCATCACAGGCCAACCCTGACCACAGCCGGGTGGTGAGAAGAAGGCTGACAGCTGCGGGTCACCACCCAGGCTGGAGAGGAAGAATGGGTGAGGTGTTAACGGAAAAACCCAACCTCTCTCTCTTCCAAAGATGATGAGCAAAACCAAAATGGAGTTCTCCCTGGTGAGTTTCAAAGTTTTTATTGCCGCGAATGAATATATTTAACTGGGCTTTTTCAATATTCTGTCTTTTTACATTATTTGTACTGTTCAATCCATGACTTTACAAAAATCTCACACTTGCTTAAGCATTAAGGATGCATTTTTAATTGCTTTACTTGAGGGCTTTTGTTAGTTACTGTATGATTTATCTTTCCCATGCTCTGACCTAGGTTCTAGTGGTATTCTCCTTTTTATTTATTTAAAGAAAATATATCACATCATTGACACAATTGATCATAATACATTTGTTTCAGGAAGAACAAAGTTAAAGTTATTAAAAATAGAAAGAGGACTGGAGAGATAGCACAGGGGCAGGGCGTTTGCCTTGCAAGCAGCCCACCCAGGACCAATAGTGGTTCGAATCCTGACATTCCATATGGCCCCCTGTGCCTGCCAGGAGCAACTTCTGAGCTCTGAGCCAGGAGTAACACCTGAGTGCTACCAGGTGTGACCCAAAAAACCAAACAAATAAGAAAATAAAAAATAGAAAGAAAAACTAAAGAATTGAGAGAAAGGACAGAAGAAAGTTCAGTAGCAAGTATATTTTTGAAAATCATTGAATCACCAATAAACTTATTGAAGCCCTAGCTGAAGGTTTAGTAAGCTCTTCTTCTTTCATTTTTTTTCAAGGATAAGAGTTAAAGAAATACAGTAAAAATGGTGGTAGCGTGGCAATTTTTGTTATTTGTATAGGCTCAGCAAAATATGGGGGAAATGGAAGGGAAAAGCCTTGGACTAAATATGAGGAGACCTTAACCCTGAAGTTTTCTGGCAGAAGACCAGCTCTAGGCTCCAGGCATACTAGGTTGTCCAACACCTGAGTCATTCTCTGTGGTCCCAGTAAAAAAAAAAATTTTCCACACAATCACTGTTGTTGGTGTCAGATTTCTGTAGTTAAAGATCCTGTATTCTTGAACTTTAGCATTCCTTTGATTATAAAACCATTCACTGGTCTCCACCTGCATCTTCAAGTGGCATTTTCCTAAGTGCTTGTGTTCAAATCTCTGCTGTTTTTAAAGAGCTGACACAAGTTAACTCTAATAACTTCCCCTAATCAATTATATCTGCAATGATACTACTTTGTAATGAAATCGCATTCGGGGTACTGAGAGTTAGAACTTCAATATAAGCATTTTGGAGAAACACAATTCAGCAAATTACAGTAATAAAATATTGCAATGCACCTTTGTGAGTGAGATGGGTGTGTGTCTTTAGAACTCTGTAGGTGGGCACAAAGACATAGATGTAGAATTCAATAAAACATGGTAAAATACCTTAGAAATATGGCATTAAATTGCTTCAAACAATCCCTATAACCTAGAGACATACTATATTACAAAGAGCTTTAACTACAATGAAATGTCCTTTTTGAACCAAACTATTTTTATAGCTCTTGCTTGAATCTAAACTTGTCAAAAAATAGGTATTTTAATGGAAATAAAGTAGGACAAAAAGAACATGTGAACAATAACCTAATCTTAGCAAGGGATTATTTTGGAGACTATAGGGCCTTATAGTAGACATCTAGATTGTCCTAAAACTTTAAAAGAAGCAAAATTGTACAGGGGAGGAGGGAAAGGCTGTCTGCCCTTACTCCAAGTTATCAAAAATTTCAGCCAGAAAATTGCTATGCCTGTGAGTTTTGTCTGCTAGGCATCTCTGCAGAGATTATTCGTGACATTAGGCCATTTATATGGTGGTGGCTGTGGGGTATAAGGGTAACTATCTGGGTTCAGGGAGGATAGGGATTTGGCCTGCTTCCCTCCCAAGAGCACTGAAAAATTGTCAAGTTGTCAGCCTGAAAACCAGTGTACCCATGATTCTCAATGGCTTGACTTGCAGCTCTTCCAAGATTGGCCATACTTCCAGAAGCCCAGCAGCCACACCCAACCCCACATCCACCACCATGTAATCTATGGCACAGCTTCAGTTTCAGAACTAATCTCAGAGGAGATACAAGCCAAGCCACTGAAATGCACTATGCCATTTTACATAATCCAGAGCTCCAGTAGTAAGTAACTGCACATGCAGCTGTGAGAAACTCCAATTTCAGAATACTGACAACCCAGTAGGAGTAAACCAAACTAGATGGGAAAGTAGCATGGAAGCCAAGTAAGCTCAATAAATAAAATCAATAACACAGAAGGCTGAGCTAGCAACAAACAACTCAGTAAACCTTCAGACAAGGATTTTAATGAACCCGTTGTAAGATATAACATTTTCACAAATTTTATTTTACTTATACATTTTTCAATAATATCATTAGCAATTTTTATGACAAGATAAAATAAATTATTTTGTGCCTACTAAGGGCACAGACTTGTAGTGGGTAAGAAATTATGGACAATGGTAGAGGGAAAGTCAAACTGGGTGGTGGGATTGGTATAACATTGTCTGTAAGAACTTTATTATAAACAACTGTAAACCAGGGCCGAAGAGATAGCATGGAGATAGGGCATTTGCCTTGCATGCAGAAGGATGGTGGTTCGAATCCCGGCATCCCTTATGGTCCCCATGCCTGCCAGGAGTGATTTTTGAGCATAGATCTAGGAGTAACCCCTGAGCACTGCCAGGTGTGACCCAAAAACAAAACAAACAAAGAAATAAACAACTGTAAACCATGGTGTTAAAGTTAACAAAAAAGGAATAACTGAGAAAAAATAAACAAGCAAAGAGAGGAAGGTGAGCAAATCAACAAAGTCAGTTTATTAGTAATCTGGTACTCAGAGACTACAAGGGTGTCCCATATGAAGGAAATTCACATTGGGGTCAAGTCCAGATCTTCTGTTTCACACGTAGACGTCTGGTTTTACTGAGCAGACACCAAGATGGGGAAGGCAGAAGTACTTTTGCCAGGTAAGCAATGGATGTAAGAATCTGAAAGCTTGGGGGCCAGAGTGATGGTATAGAGGACAAGGTATGTGTCTCACCCAAGTTCAGTCCCTGGTACCTGATACAGTCCTTTGAGCCAATCAGGAATTAGTGCAGAGCCAAGAGTAACCTTGAGCATTGCCAATTGACTCCTCCCCCCCACCCCCAGAAATTGGGAGCTTGACCAATGTCCACATTATAACATTGATGATCCCTGTCTTCTGTTTGACTTTATCCTTTATAAAACAATAAAGAACAATTTTAACAACGTTGATATTGACATTTGCATATTAATGATAAGCATTTAAACATTTTCTATTTATGCTTACATTTTTTCTTTGATTTCAAAAGAAATGAAAAAAATTTGTAAGTCATTTAAGATTATTTTGCAGCCTTGGAAACTCAACCTAATAGATCAGGTGAGTCTTTCAGGTCAGACCAAACCTGTCTTTGAAAGGGGCCCTTTATTCATCACTGGAGTATTTGATATATGGGGTGGGTGGCAAGAAAGAGAAGAGAGTGCAGGCCTTCTCCTATTCTCATCTAGGAGGGAATATGGGAATATGCAGAGATAGCTAACTCCCTGCTTATAAGATACATTAACTTTCCCCTAGTAACTGAGGGAAGAATTGCCCTGGACTCCACCCTAGTTCACTATAGCAAGAATGAGGCAACTTCTCTAAAAAAAAAGAAAATTAGCAGCCATAGTGCCAAGAGATGGAACAGGGATGGAGGCACTTGCCATGCATGTGACTGAAACTGATTTGATTCTGGCAATGCCTGAATTAACCTCTGAGCACAGATTTAGGAATAACCTCTGAGCACTGCCAGCTGTGGTCCCAAAACAACAAATAAGTAAAAATTCAGTAGATCTCTCCCTCTCCATTTCTAATAGTTTTGGTCTTTATTTTCTCCTTCTTCTTCATCCTATCTCTTCCCATATCCAAGTGAAGTAGAGCAGAAGAGGCTATTTTGTAGATCAGTGGGTTATAGATGCAGTAGAAAGGAAGAAAAGAATTTAAAGGAAATTCTCTTGGGTCTTTCAAAAGAGGTGGTTGTTGTAGAGTGGAAGTTGAAAGGGAAAAGGACTTGCATTTGTGATGAGACATTAAACTATTCTAATCCTTCATCACACTCTTTTGAAAAAAACAAAACAAAACAAAACAATTATCCTACATAAATCTAAGAGCAACACTGCCTGGAAGCATTTATAAGTTTCTCCCAGATAAAAGAGGTTGCTAAATAATAGCATTATAGAATCAAGGTAAGATTTTTCAAGTTTTTTATTGCATGTGGGATTTTGCCATGTCTAGAATTAATTAGTAGTTTAATTAATGAAAAATTATAGAGGCGGGGAGATCATTAGTGATCAAGCACATGCAAAGCCCTGAAATTGATTCCTAGCTCATGATTCCCCAAGCACTATTTGGAATAGTCCCCTGGCACTACCAGCGTATTGTCTCTATTTCTTTTAAAGAAAATTTATAAGGTGAGTGGCAAAAGAAATGGAAATTATATTAAAAAAAAAGATTAACCATTTCAGGGGGCTGGAGCGGTGGTCAAAGTGGTGAGGCGTCTACCTTTCACATGCTAACCTAGGACGGACTGCAGTTCGATCCCCCATTCCCCGGGTACCATATGGTCCCTCAAACCAGGGCAATTCTGAGAGCATAGCCACGAGTAACCCCTGAACATCACTGGGTATGGCCCCAAAACAAAACAAACAAAGATTAACCATTTCAGATTGGTTTTTAGATCTAACTCTTGTTCTATTTATCTCTGTGCATTCAGTTTCTCCACAGTCTTTCAACAGCACTTTTTTGACACATTATTCAAATTAAGTAAGAATTAAAGTGTTGCTTAATTTGGTATTATTGTAAACTTTCCTTCACTAAATACCTGGATTAAAAGAAAGTTCTAGATTTCCAACACTGACCCATGATTCCTTGTGTATCTCATTTAAATAATTGATTTAGGGTCAGGGATCTAGATAAAACAGTATAGCATTTAGCTTGCGTGTGAAACCCTGGGTTCAAATTCTGGCACACATTTTTAAAAATTACTTTATTTCGGGGCCGGGGAAGTGGCGCTGGAGGTAAGGTGTCTACCTTGCAAGCGCTAGCCAAGGAAGGACCGCAGTTCAATCCCCTGGCGTCTCATATGGTCCCCCCAAGCCAGGGGTAATTTCGGAGTGCTTAGCCAGGAGTAACCCCTGAGCATCAAACGGGTGTGCCCCCCCCAAAAAAATTACTTTATTTCATATATTCTTTGATACTTATTGTAGGTATACATATTGTCTACATGATGAATTTGAGTTGAGATACTTGAATAAATTGTTGCTATTGTTTACATTTTGAATAAAAGAACAAACAACATCCTGACAAGCCTCTTTGTTCCCAACATGATTCTATTTTTCTTCTTTAGTACTCAGAAATCAAATGATCAATCAATGATCACTGCTCCTGGAAACATTGATATATTAATTGACTTTAAATATAGAATTGCTATGGTCAAATTTTTCATCTCATGGTTTTCTTTATACATGGCTTTACTGCTTTTAAGACTTACTCTGAAGTTCTTTCTTTTTGTTCTAACAGCATAATTGGGACCAGAGAGATAGTATGGCAGTCTGGCTTCAATCCTCAATATCACATCTGATCCCTAAGCCTTACTAGGATTGCTCTTTGAACCAGATCTGATTCCTGAGCACTACTGAGTATAGCTTCCAAAGTAAAATAAATAAAAACATAACTTGATTAGACTTCTGTGAATTGTGAATTCAGATGACTTTATATATATAAATATAAAAAAACATAATACTTGTATTTTAGAGATGAAAGTAACCTTAAGAATTATGTAAGATTTCTCAGTTTCTTTAAATGTGAGATACTTAATGTTGTCTCAACAGGGAACAATGGAAAAAATAACCTATAAAATAGTCCAATGATGTAAACAATATTACATAGGAAATAGGGAAGCTCTCCCTGATCTCTTACATAAGTTCTATGTTTCTTCTAACCACCATGTGAGTCCTGCCTTTTCTTCTTTACTTTCCTGGAATAGCCAATTCTCCAGAAAATTCCCAGAATTAAGTCTAGCATATATTGTTAGATAGCATAGTTGCTATTGTAATTTATCTGCTCCCCAAGACATGATGCTTCTCTCTTTCTTCAAAATTCCTAGAGTGATTAATCAACCCAATTTAATCATAACCCCCCTTACATTGACAACTTTCTGAAAATAGAATTAACTTGCCACCCAGTGAATCATGGTTTTTGATATCATTTTGATATAAAAGATTTCTTTACCATAATGGACAGGTCTAATAAATAAAATTAGTAACAAATACATAATAATATTATCAATAATAAATAAATAGTTGATATTATATTTCTGATAAAAATCTTTTAAAACCCTGGATATTGATAGGAGTACCTTTTGTTATTTGGGATTTTGTTTTCAGTTTGTGAAATGCTTCAGAGGATAAAGATGGAAGGAGTATTTGGTTATTCATAATAAGACTCAACTACAATTAAGTTTGTATTAATAAAGTGACTTTGGGAAGCCAGTAAGGATAGAGTTGATTTCCAAGAAACCTGCCAAATTGGAACTTTCAGTACTATCTCATGGATCCATGAAAAAGGGAAAGGTTCAAATTCAAATCAATCAGATCAAAGTTAGTTTATTAGTGAGCCATGCCTATGTAATGAAAGTCTAAAAGAACAGGTTAGGTGTAACACTAACAATCCAGGGGAGTTAAGGTGGAGGTATGGGATACATGCTGGGAACAGTGGTGGAGGAAGGTCAACACAGATGGTGGGAATTGCCCATATTAACTGTCACTATGTACCCTAAGTATAACTGTAAAAGAATTGTAATTCACATTGGTCTCAATAAAAATATTTAAAAACAAAAGAATAGGTAGGGCTGAAGCAATAGTATGGCAGATACGATGTTTTCCTTACACACTGGCTACCCAGATTCAATCCCTGTACCCCATGTGATCCTCCAGTACCTCCAGGTATGATCCCTGAGTGTAGAGCCAGGAGAAAGCCCTAAGCACAGTTGGGTGTGCCCATTCCCAAACTAAATCTTTGATGAATATGAACTGCTGGGAATGGGAATTCCTAAGGAGATCAGGGCATCTGTCCCCTGGCCATATAATTTGTCCTCTGTCTCTCATCCATGAGATTACTCCTGGGTTATATGCTTTTTAATAATAGATATTTAAATTAAATTATTTATTAAATAATAGGTATTTAAATTATTATTAAATAGATAATTGAATTAAATTAAATCATGAATATCAGATACTACCTCAGTCAACTTTATTTTTCATTCATTGAATGACACTAACTTTCCTGTGTACTCTTGGAACTTCAGGTTAGATTGAATCAAAACAAAATGCCTTGGGGCCAGAGAGATAGCATGGAGGTAGTGCGTCTGCCTTGCATGCAGAAGGTCGGTGGTTCAAAACCTGGCACCCATATGGTCCCCTGAGTCTGCTAGGAGCAATTTCTGAGCATAGAGCCAGGAGTAACTCCTGAGCGCTGCTGGGTGTGACCCAAAAACCAAAACAACAACAACAACAACAAAAACTAAATGCCAGTCTCCAGAGCTGACTATTTCATGAAAATTATAGTCAGACATGAAAGTTTTGAAATCAGCATTTGTGACTATAATCAACCTATTATGCTTTAACTTTTCGATATTGTGTTGGTCCTCTTTTTTTAATCTATATAGTCTGTGGAAGGACTTGTTTTAAGTATTCATCCAAATTAAATTTGCATTCTGAGAATTTGTTGAATTCTCAATGGTCATTAATAATGTATTTAATTTCTCTAAGTCTCAGAGTGAAACTCATTGTTAAATTTTCATTTGTCTATGTTGATGCCAGAATCTGAAATAAAACTCATACTGGGGGCCAGAGTGGTAACACAGCAGTAGGGCATTTGTCTTGCACGTGGCTGACCCAGGATGGATGCAGGTTTGATTTCCTGTATCCCATATGGTCCCCTGATCCAGGATTAATTTCTAAGCACATAGCCAAAAATAATCTCTGAGTGCCACCAGGTGTGGTCCATAAAAAATAAAACAAAACAAAATAACAAAACAAACACCTCATACTGGCTTCAAGGACAAAGATGGTTAGAAATACTTGATTTGTCAAAAGTCAAGGTTGTGGATTGCCCCACAAATTTGGAATCTGGGTTTCAATTAGTCTCCACCTCTTGGAGAATCATCTATTTTAATCCATCCTTTCTGGCTTTTCAGAAATTTATTTTGTCTCTTTACCTTTTTAGAGTACCTAACAACTAATTATTATTTTTCTAATTATGTTTATTGCGGGATATTATGCTTGAATATAGATGAATATTTATGGAAAAAACAGTGAATTAAATTTGAACTAATGTAAGTTCTCCTCCCAGAAAAAACTCTTTTTCTACCTAAATTCCTATTTCAGTGCCTTGAAAATAAGAAAATTCCATAGCATATGAAGATTATACTGTTCCAAAGATAATGTGTTTTATGGAAATAAGCTGTGTGGAAAATTATGAACAATATAAACACAGTTAAACTGTTTCTTGATTTCCTTCCAAGTCTCATCTTTCTCTATCCTTTAGCCTGGACATGTGCATTTAAATTACAAATTTCATGTAAAAATTAGTAGCTACTTAATTCCTTTAGTTTATTTTCTTCAAAAAATTGGAAGGAGTTTGATTGATTTCATCTGGCAATTTATTATTTCATTATTTTTTCAATTTTTTGAATTTTTGTCTAGAAGTATTTTTTTAAATAAAGAAACTTTAAAGATTTGAGCTTTTTATTTTTAAGAACAGTATAAAGGGACAGATAGGAGCTATAGGACAGTGGTAGGGTGTTTGTCTTGCATGTGGCTGACCCAGGACAAACCTCTGTTTGATCCCCCGGCATCCCATATGGTCCCAAAAAGTCAGGAGCAATTTCTGAGCCCATAGCCAGGAGTAACCCCTGAGCATCACTGGGTGTGCCGCCCCCAAAAAAAAGAACAGTATATAGGGACCTCTAGGATTGGAGCAATTGTACAGGAGGTAGGGCACTTACTTTGCATAGGGCTGACCAGATTTCAATTCCCAGGACCCCATATGGTTCTTCAGAACCTCCAGGATTAATCCCTAAGTGCAGTCATGAGTAAGTCCATAGCACTGGTAGGTATGGCTCCCAAACCAAAAAAAGAGTAGGGGCAGACTTCTTTTGCTAGAATATATACGGTAGTGTGAGTTTACCTTTTCGATTCTCCATTAATGTCAATGTTTGAGAAAAATTTTGCTATTCGGGCTCAATAGTATGCTACACCATTTACACTCTACTCCATTTAGAAAGAATCAAAGTCTAGCTCTGAAAAAAA
>PVKC010003485.1:0-38923 GCA_004027635.1 Crocidura indochinensis | reverse complement strand
GCGTCTACCACCCAGTAACCAGCGGTTCTGAGGTGAATCGGCGAGTGAACAGCTCACGGAGAGTCAGACTTGTGGAAATATCAGCTTTATTCGGTGGAAATAACTGAGGTCCAATGACCCAGCATCAGTTCCAACCCAAAAAGCCTCCCAAGCCTTTCACAGACTTCTCTTTTATACATTAGAGTCAGGTACCACCCTAAGGTAAGGGCAGAAAGCCAGGTCCCACCCTAGAGTAGGGTCCAATCACTGATCAGGGTAGGATCAGGGTGGGTCCAGAAAGCCACCCTAGAGTAGGGTCCAATTACTGATCAGGGTGGGTCCAGAAATGTTTATACATAGAAATTCCAAATCATGATAAGATTAGAAATGTTTACATATGCAACAAGGCACCACTAGGAAAAACCTCCGTGTACTTTGATTATTGTAGGTAATTAGCGGACATGACTCCAAACTATTACTTTTGATAAAGTCTATGTTGTATATAGTCCTTCCATCTGTTATATATAGCACTTATTTTACCCCCCACACCTGCTTACTACTTTATGAATTCTTTTCTAACCTTTTTAACAATTTAACCTTTCTAACTTATTTTACAATTTTTTACCTTCAGTTCTTAACTCCTCAGGAGCTGGAACATTCCCCTAACTCTGACTTGCTGCCAGTCAGTTACCAAAGCAAAAGGACAATTGTCCAGCCTGCCTCAATCTGCTGCGAAGCAGCTATTGCTTTCATTGCTGCTGAGTACCTTTCTCGCTACAGCTTTTCTACCACCTCTCTAAGTGTGGATTGTTCTGATAGCTACCGGATCTGTCTTTTGCTTGCTTGTTTGTTTGTTTTGTTGTTTTCTTTTTGGGCCACAGCCAGTGACACTCAAGGGTTACTCCTGGTTATGTACTCAGAAATCGTTCCTGGCTTGGTAGACCATATGGGACACCGGGATTGAACCACTGTTAGCCATAGGTCAACCGCGTGCAAGGCAAACGCCCTACTGCTGCGCCACCGCTTTGATCCCCAGATTTGGTTTTGAGACACCCCCTACTCTCAGTCATATCCTGGTCTGTCACTGCAGTTTTTCAGACCCTACAAGACCACATCATAGGTTGAAACTCTGCTTCAAATATTATTCCCACACTAGATTATTTCAAAAGACTAATGGGGATCTATTTCCTTTGTATATTTCTTAGGATGTATTTATTTAATAGGTATAATTCTTAGTGCATGTTGCATCATAGAGAAGTAGTTTTCCTCTTCCTTTGAGGGGTTCTTTAGTAGGAAATACTAATTGATACATTTCGTTTTGGGTTCTGAGTTTATGTTAGATCCAGGTTATAGGGATTGGTTAGCTTGTTATTTTTACCCTCGTGTACACCAGTAGTACCTTGTGGTATTGTTCCTTTTTGCATAAAAATATTAAAAATGGGAAATCTTAGATATAGAAATTTTTATCTAATAGGCATAGGAACTTCTAATATTTTTATTGTAGGAGGAGGTGCTTTCACCTTGAACACATGTCATAGTGAATTGGCTTAGACCTAGTCTTTCAGTTGATCAGACATCAGTCATTCACCCCCAAATCATGGATTCCATCTTTGGAATCAGTAGTTTTCTGCACCAGCACCAGGAATCAAACCTCTGCCAGGAAAGGAACTAATGTTACCCTGGCACCAACATGCTTTTTGTTGGATTTATATGACACCCTGATGACTTGGAAACAGCAACAATATGCTTTCAGGGTAAGTTTCCCTGCCTCATCGCCCCTCAAAGGTGAGATTAAACCAGAAGACGCTCCGTGACACCCTGACTTCCACATAGGATCAGTGAAAAACCCAAGATCTCTAATTACTGAAGCCTAATTGAGATAGCCGTGATTGAGAAGATTTTTTTTCTGGGATGATGAAGAAAGACTTTTGCTTTCTATCTACCCCAACTTTCACTGTGCCTATGAAAAAAAAAAAGCTACCCTTTCTTTATCTTTAAATAGGGGCTCCCAGGGGCCGGGCGGTGGCGCTGGAGGTAAGGTGCCTGCGCTAACCTAGGACGGACCGCGGTTTGATCCCCCGGTTCCCCATACGGTCCCCCATGCCTGCCAGGAGTGACTTCTGAGCGAATAGCCAGGAGTAACCCCTGAGCGTCAGCGGGTGTGGCCCAAAAACAAACAAACAAACAAAAAAAATAGGGGCGCCCACCTTTATCATAGAACCTTAGGACATGAGTTGCTTTGTTATACCTCACATTTTTGCAGTTTTCTATAAAATTAAGCACGGAGGATGGGGGCCAGGGCTAAGTGGTCTTTTTTTTTTTTTTTGGTTTTGGGGCCACACCCAGTGACACTCAGGGGTTACTCCTGGCTATTCGCTCAGAAGTCGCTCCTGGCAGGCACGGGGGACCATATGGGGAACCGGGGGATCGAACCGCAGTCCGTCCTAGGTTAGCACAAGGCGAGGCAGGCACCTTACCTCCAGCGCCATCGCCCGGCCCCCAAAGACTAAGTGGTCTTAAGTGCACTGTTAGAGATAAAAAAAAAAAGGATAGAGTTAATTATACAAGCCAAAGTCAACTACAAAAGTATTAAGAGACAAACTACAACAATCTAAACTTAAAATGGGCATGTAATACTGGCAGGCTTGGAAACTGGGAAGCAAGTACAGGATGAACTCTGGGAACATTGGTGAAGGGAGGTTGATACTGGTGGTGGAGTTGGTCCTGATTCATTCTATGTCTGAAATCCAACTATAAAGGACTTTATAAATCTCGATGGTTTCAATAAAATAAAATATTACTGCTACTATATGATATGTTGGTTTGATTATTTAATTTGTTAACTTAATATGTAATATGTATACATGTGGTTTTTTTCTTGATTTTGGGAGTCACAAGCAATAGCGCTCAGGGATTACTCCAGTCTCAGCTCTGAGATCACTTATAGCAGGCTATAGAAACCAAAATGAAATCTAGATAGTCCACAGGCAAGTTTTTACTGTTCATATTATCTCTCTGCTACATTAAAAAATAATTTAGGAGTCAGAGTGATAGCACAGCGGTAAGGCAATTGCCTTGCATACAGCTGACCCAGGACAGACCAGGTTCCATCCCCAAGATCCTATATGATCCCCTAAGTCTGCCATGAACAATTTCTGAGCTCAGACACAGCATAACCTCTGACTGTCAACAGGGATATCCCAAAACCTCAAAACAAAAAACAATAGATATATTTAATGTATACTGGGGATGTATATCTATAGCAATGCCTTTGTCTTGCATGACAGTGACTCAATGCTACATTATTTAATCTAAAGATACTGAATGGTTTTGTGGCTAAGATATAATAGATGATTAATAATCTATAGGCTTTAATTCTTTACAACTTACAAATTAGCTTTTGTTTAAATTTATTTTGAACTGATCTTTGATAGAACTGATCTATGTTGGGTAAAGAAATAAAGCAGTGGTTAAAGTATCTGATTTACATGTGCCGATCCTCCCATACCTACTCCAGTTAATCCTTGGTCCTATGCATGATCTCTATAGCATCAATGAATAAACCTGGATATCCTCCAACAAGGTGTTACCTGGCGCTCCCCCAGCATTCTCAATGTGATCCAGGCTGTCTACCTCATTGTAGTCACAGCCTGACCAGTTAACTATTAATTCAGTCAGCAAGATAATCTTCATGAGAAAAAACCCATTCTTTGATCACCAATATAAATAAGTAAATAAATGTCAAGAAAAATCTCAATTTTGAATACTCCTATTTTTCAAATGTATTAAACTATTTAGAAGTCAATTTTAAATTATAAGCCATATCTAAAGATGTAAATGTATAGTTTACATTTTAGCATCAAATAGCATTGAATTACTTAATAGTATATATTAAAATTTATATACCTTTGTAAACAATGAATACCTCAACATTTTAAAATGAAAGTGAAAACAACAGACTAACAGATTAATTTCCTACATGTTAAACTTTTACCTGTTTGTAAACTTCCATTATTAAAAAACTAGTCTTACATGGAATTTTTATACTATCAGATTGAAAGATTGTTGTAATAATTGTTTTTCAAATAAATGGTATTAACAGGAAAAGATTAAAAATAAAATTTTTATCTTATTAGTATTCAGATCATAGTTTTGTTTTGGATTAATGTGTACATATCAAATATAAATAGTAATTAGTTGACTCTAGATATAAACCTGGAAAAATGTGTCAATATATTTGATTATATTTACTGCATGGTATTTAACAGTAAAAACACTGTGCAGCGTTTTATTGGTTACATCAAAGTAAATGTTTTGAAAATCACTGACTTTTTCATGTCTCAAATATCTACTCTCTTTGAAAAGCAAAACACAAAAGGAGACATTTTTAGAAAAGCCACTTTGGTAATATCTGAGAAAACACCATTATTATTTCACTGGGATTTTATTTTATTCCTGTAGACTTAACATCTCACTGCATGAACAAAGAAAATATCATGTGAAAAGGGCTTCAGGCTAGCTACTTCCAAAGGATTCAACCTTCCAAGTGCTATCAATATCATCCATACACCCACACAGTTAGCACTTTTGAATACATTTACTGAAAACCATTAATAAAGAAACAATCTTAGTCTGGTTCTTAACCATGTGTCACAGTGAAATAAGTTCATGTAAATCTGTGAACTGCACAACAATGATCAAATTAACAGTCATTTCAAGAAAAAAAATGCCCCTCAGGCTGAAAAATAATTAGTAGTCTCTCACTATCTTTTTCCCCTAATAAAAATCACGATATTATTGTTGACTGTGCTAATAAAACACCTCCCATGACCCTGATGTAGCTTGATGTAAAATGTAAGGACTGTTCTATTGTGCAGTCTCACACATGTTTTATTGAACATTTCTATTTGGTTCTTCTTCTGGGAACACAAGGGCCCACTGAAGCTGAAGAACTTTTGTGTAATGCAACTCTCACCATTTTTAGCTCTACTTAATAAATAGCCTTCTTTGAAAGTCATGATATTTGAAATATCACTTTTAAATGGATAAATGGAATATTCACATCTTTACACATGAGCAGGAAAAAGATAAATGGATTAAAAAAAGTAAACAGGGAAAATTTATTTGGTGCATAAAGCATTCCAAACTTGCCAAAATTCTGCCATTTTTAGATTTAGGAAAAGTCATATTTTAAAATCGCAATGGTCACAGATTACCAAAACATTTTACATTTTTGCTTATATCTAGTCATGTATTATATATTTAATGCTTTTGAAAACACAATAATAAGTATATACAAATAGAAAAAAACAGTAATGGTAATATAGTTTATCAATATTTAAGGGCTTACATACTTATGGGTGTAATGAGTTGATATTGTTTATTGTTTCTGTTTTTCTAATATAAAATTAGTGATGAAATTAATCTTTCGAATTATCTTTTTTTTTTTTTTGGTTTTTGGGTCACACCCGGCAGTGCTCAGGGGTTAGTCCTGACTCCATGCTCAGAAATTGCTCCTGGCAGGCACGGGGGACCATATGGGGCACCGAGATTCGAACCAATGACCTTTTGCATGAAAGGCAAACGCCTTACCTCCATGCTATCTCCCGGGCCCCCGAATTATCTTTTAAAACAAAAAAGAGGCTAGAAAAGATAATAAGCAAGGTGCTTGTCTTCCACTTGGGCAACCCAGGTTCAATTAGCTGACAACACCTAAGGTCCCTAAATACCAGCAGGAGTGATTGCTGAGGACAGAGCCAGGAGTAAGCCCTAAGAACTTCTAGGTGTGTGCTGCCAAAAAACTTAAACACAACACATGCAACGAAGAAACCTAATAAAATGAGCAAACTATTAATTCGATTGTTAAACAACAGTTGTAAATTGAAAACTTAGTTCAGGAAAAACCTGATTTCCTGGATCAACAAAATTCTATGAAGACCTTTGAGCATATAATGGTTAACAAGCAAGTTTTTTCATTGAAATAGCTTAAAGTACAGTTTTATTCCCTTAAAATAATTTGAAGAAAAAATTTATGACTATAACTAATTACAAGTCTGGGATGGAGAGCTGCTTTAGTGAACAGAGAAAATATATGGAGCAGATATTGTTATTATAATTTGTTTTTACTTAGAATTAAGCCTTGAAGTAATGAGTTATCTATATATTTCTTGGAGGAAATTTGAGCTTTTCAGTCTTACATACTATTTTAGGTCATTTTTAATTTGGGAAATATTAAACCTAGGTGAAATATTATAATAAAATAAGAAATAATATAAATATCTATAAGCAAGATTATATTTTAAATATTGTTAGCTTAATTCTTATAGAATGTCTATCTCTGCATACCTGTAAACTCTATCAAACTATGATCCTTGAAATGTCATACAAAAGCACATTTCTACTTCTACAAAGCCTAGAATATTTAGTCCAGTTAAATATATTTTAGACTTTAATATGCTCCTATTCATTGTAACTACCGAGATCAGAATATCCCTTGTAAAGAAATTAAGAGTCTACACAGTTCCCTAGTTTAAATTTAGATAAAGTCACATTGGTCAGTAAGATCCAGTGTCAGGCTCTCAGGTCTGGTTTCACTAAGAGAGGTTTAAGAATTTCCTATTTTTATCTATTTCCCAGTTAATTTAATGTAAATGGTAGGAATAAGACCTTGTACTTATATTTTAAAATTCTCTCTATATAAGCTTTTCATTTAGATGCTGTAGGAGAAACAAAATTCAAAAATAATAACTTCAATATAGTAACAGACATTAAACAAGGTTGAGAAAGATATTAAATAGAAGTAAATGCATACATTTAATAAATACCTTTGAGAAAGGAAAATTTTTATTGTTTGGGATATGTTCTATTTTGCACCAGAACAACAATAACACTTTGTTGAGAATGAGCGGTGAATTATGAGTGTCAGTGTTCAGGGAATCTGGCTTGCTAGTTATGTTCAGCATAATTATCTACATTGCTCACTGCTTCATTGCTTCTTTCAACATGAGATGAACTCTACTAGGCTTCTTTGCTACCTGTTCTTCTTAAAGAAAAAAATTATCTCAGTCTTCCTCTCATGAGGTATAAGCTGACATATTTTTATTAAAATAAACAAGAAGAGGTGTAGCCTTTCATTAGATGTCATAAATTATTGGGCATTTAAATGCTAAGCATTTTTTATCAATATCACTTTTCACTTTTTAAGATAAATGTTATTTCTGAAAAAAAATGCTTTCTGAAATCTCAACTCAAAGTCTGTCTATAAGCAAATAGCCAAAGGCACTAGAGGTATTCAGATAGATATAAATCTATAAACTATATGTTTTTGAGTTATACCAACAGTGCTTACGGGTTATCCCTGTATCTGTGATCAGAAATTACTCCTTATAGAATTGGAGGACCAAATAGAATGCTGGAGATCAATCCTGGGTCATCCACATGCAAGATAAATTACCTCCATTCTGTTACCACTCTGGCTTCTAATATTTATATTTTAATATATGCTTTAATATACATAAAAAGAATAAAAAACATAATGATGTGCATATTTGGGAAAAATCAATTCCATAAAGTAATTTTCTTCAGCCTCTCTTCTAAATCTGTGATTTTCTTGATCAACAATATTCAAAGTCACAGACCAGTATGGATCTTTTATTAAACTTTAGAAAAGATCCAGAATACTGTCACTACTATTAAATTTATTTTGTAAGAAAATTTTGAAAAAGTTGTGCTACTGCCCTAGTGATTATTTAGCTGTATATTCCTGTTCTTTGCATTGTAAATAGATAAAAATAATTCTATTTAGAAAATTCTTATATTTAAAAATTAGTTTAATTTAAAATATGAGAATTAAATTATAATTCAGAAATGGTTTCTCAAAAGTTCTTAAGATGTTTTACTATGAACTTATTAATATTTATTACATATGAATTAACCTTATTTTAACAATGATTATAGTAGTGGATATTTATAAACCAATATGCATAACAAATAAAAACCTGTTGTTTATGTTGTCAAAAATTCTTTTGTCAATCTTTAAAAATAGTTGTTTCATCGAGTTGGGGAAAAAATAGTTGGTTCAGGATAGCCAAACCAATGAAGATAACAAATACACAGTAATATAAATCTTCTTTTAATTATTTAAGTAATTATATTCTAACTGAATATAATTTTGACATATCACTGTGATTTAAATGTTATGTTTATGCCAATATGTAGCTGCTGTTGTTGTTTTCTCTCTCACACAAATCACCCTAGGTTTGATGACTTAACGCAACATTTTATCATTTCACATTTCTACATATTGAATGGACTCATCTGGCTGATTTTCACTTTAAGTTTTTCATGGGATCAAAAACAAACGGTGACTGGTGCTGGTGTCATATGAAGGTTTGATTGGGCTTGGCATTCAAGATGATGGTCACGCTGTACTAAATAAAACATAGGAACACAGTAGGCTGTTCATTAAAGAAAACACCTAAATAAGAGTGAATTTTCAACATCACTCTTCTATACTTTTCTGCATGTATTCATGTAATAAAATTTCTTAGAGAAAGAACTCTAAGTGCAAATGTACCAAAAAAACTGCAAAGATATTTTTGGTCTAGTCAGCATATTTCTGGATATACTTCACTGAATTCTATAGAAAAGGTCAAGTTACTACAGTTAGGAAAAAGTCAGGAAGAGAGGAAGTAGGTTAAATTCATTCATATAATAATCAGTGCATCCATAGAGAAGGAAAGTATTTAGTATTGACTAACACAGCTTCTTGTAGGTCCTATGTTATACATAGAAACGTTTCTATAAGTAAAGCAAACTATTTCTATGAAAGCACTTCTGATATAAGAAAACCTAACACCATCCCAACTCTTTCAAAATTGTTGTTAAAATAATTCAAATACAATTTTAAATATAAACTTAAAATATTTAAATAGAACTTTAAACTTTGTGTAAGTCAATGTATTGGTCAATTTTCTACTTAGAAGTTATAAAAATTACAGTTCTTATTTCAATTATATCACCAGGGAAAACTATTAACAATCATATTTTATATTATTCTCAAAATTGTGATTTTTTTTGCCTTAGGTTTTTTTTTTGCCACAATTAGTGAACAATAAATAAATTTACATTCCTCCCCAAGTACTTAGCTTTTGAGTAGAAGAATGGAAACAAAACTATAGTAAAATGTAGTTGAATCTAGGAATCTTTGTATTGAGAAACTTTTGTTCTCTTAGTTGTTCCAACAAATATTTCTACACCATATTTAGTCAGAAAGTGGGAGTCTTAAAACAGCCGCAGTCTGGGAAAATTAAAAAAAAGAGAGAACAAAACTATAGATGTAGGGTGGAGAAAGAGAGAATAATGTCACAAAGGTCATGGAACCAGCAGCTGGGATGAGGCACAGAGTGGCTGGGGATGATGTGTGAGAAATACATTGACAAGTGATGAACAATGAGATACATGGAGAGATGGGAGAGGTGACCCCGTCCCTCCTTCAGTATTCCCACCCCTGCTGCTGAATAGCCTTTTGGGTTTGTATAGAGTTGGAAGAAGACTGAAAGAAAAGATGGGAACATCCATGCTGCTGGCTTTATGGCACTTTGATTTTTTTTTCTCTTTCTACTGTTTGAAAACAAAAACAGCATGCTCATTGCAAAAAGAATTAATTTAAAATTTCAGCAATAGCAAAGAAAATGTAATCTAACAAATGAAATACACTTCTTTCAAAATATATAGTATTATATTTCTATTCCAGAATTATGTTTGTAGTTCAATCTTAAATCCAGGGGAAATAGTATAAGTAGCAACTACTTTAGGCAATTCAGCGCACTTATCTAAGCAATATATAATTTTTAAAATAGAATTGCTATTCCTTTTAAGAAAGTCTTTTGACAAAATGTTACTAAAAACTAAAGCTCAAAGTCTCAGCAAAACCTTATTTAAAAAAAAAGAAATAAATCATTGTATTCATATATTTTTGAAGAAACTAATTTATAAGTTTTTGACATTAAGTAATCTCAATTTTCTTGACAATACATGTGTACATTTCAATACATAGCAGAAAACTGCCTATAATAGAGATACTTTATATAAAGTTATTATTTGTTTATATTTCTTATTTATTCATAATCTCTATCCAACTTAACCTATAATTAATAATGATTTGTAGCCGTTTTATGATCCTCTTTTTGCTACAAACTTACAAAGTAATTAAGCCAAATTGAAACAATTATAGGCATAGTCAATAATCTCCCCAAAAGTTTTACTCTACCATAAGAAGACCAAAAAAATGCCTATAGAATAATATCATTCTACATGTTACATTTATTCCTGCAAGCCAACCAAGATCAAATTAATTGTACTGACTAAACTTTTCTTC
Organism: Crocidura indochinensis; assembly: GCA_004027635.1. Classification (NCBI taxonomy): domain Eukaryota; kingdom Metazoa; phylum Chordata; class Mammalia; order Eulipotyphla; family Soricidae; genus Crocidura; species Crocidura indochinensis. Next base: position 28,566 of record PVKC010003485.1, on the reverse strand, counting down.
ATGGAGAAAATTAAAGATATGCCATTGTCAACACTTGAGCACAACCTTGCGACACTTAAACGCAGAGAAGGGTGTGACATCCTGCCCCGGCTGCCTTGCGCTAATTAATCACTCTGGTATTTAGGACCATTCAAGCAGACAAATTAATGGGGAATAATTAGTGTATCTTTGTTCCAGCTCAGCTTTGCACACCAGACACTCTCAGGGAGTGAGGGGAGTTTGCAGAGCGAGCCATTAGCACGTGCATAGTTTCACTTCTGTTCAGCAAGTTCTTCGGAGATTAAGAGAAAGGCCAAATTAGCAGACGTGTGACTGGCGTTAGAACACCCTTCTGGAAAGAAAGCCCTCTGTTTGGGTATCAGCTTTCAGAAGCAAGTTGTTAACCCAGATACTGAATTTCATGAACACAATTAAACCTCAGAAAAAAAAAGTGGTTTCAGAAGCCAATAACAAAGCTTTTAAAAGGTATAGCGTTATTTTTATCTGTTTCGATTTGTATTATTCACACTTATTTGCATGTCACAGAGTTGAAATCAATCCTTGGACATTTTACATTTTGATTTTTCATCAAAATAAATTTTTATGAAATAAAATTATGCTCGAAGTTTTTATAACTAAGCAGTATATAACCTCTCTGAAGATAGTCAGACTCTGTAGATGCTCCCTAAGGCCATAAAACTTAATTTGTTTCTTCTATTAGAAATCATGAAGTAGAAAATCCAGTCTCTACAACACAGTTAGTGTGACCACCATAAGTATTGATTAAACTCTGTACTCTTTTACACTGCTCACTGGTTTCTATGAGTAGGAAGATTATTTTTGAAAGATTTTTGGAAATCAAAAAGAAAAAAAATATAGAAATTTACTATTAATGATTTTATTTCCCTATCACAATTGAAAGAGAAAAACAATTGAGTTACAGGAGATCAAATTTTCCTGGATTAAATTTGTAAGTTTTTTTTTCTTCTTAATATGTAGTTTATGACCTGCATCATACAGTGTTATCCAATATCCCCAAAGTAATAATAACTTTGAAGATAAAATATTTTGGTGATAATTTTTGAGATTTTTGAGTACCAGTCTGCTGTTAGAATTTATCTAATCATATTGCAAAACAAAAAAAGTTTTAATCCAAGTTAAAAGGCTCCAACACTTTTTCATACTATAAATGCAAATGACCTTTAACAACTTAATATGTCTACATTTATGTAAGGAAGAGATTTGATTGCTTTTAGTACCTTTCCAGTTTACTATTTTCTGCCATTCGCTGCCTAAATTCTCTGGCTTTGTCCCCTTAGTTAAGCAAGAAAGGTTGCTACAGTAGTGTAGAGAACATTCCTTAAACTGTTATATCCATTTTAGGAAGAAGATTCACTCTCAGAATAAAGATAAAGAACTAAAGGGCATATGTGAGTGGTTCGGACGCTCATATTAAAGTGCGACCACACAAACCACATGCCATATGAGGTTATCTATTCTTTAGTAAAGAAATACCACTGCCTGAACCACAAAGAAAAAATAAGTGTAGGACGCCTGCAATTCAATTTAGTTCTGTTAATAGTACATCACATAATATTAGAATAAAAAAGAAAATTCCCCATCTAAAATACAGCACAATTTGAGATATTGTTTTCACCACATTCAGTCACTATAAATATGCTATTGTTAAGTATAATGCTCTTGAATTTGTGCTGGTGGAGAGAGAAAGGGGGGGAAGCCAATCACAAAATGCCATATTCTTGCAATTTCGTAAGGCAAGGAATGAATCTTTTTTCAGTCTCCTCTGAGATACTAAATTACCGCCAATGATAAGCCCAGGATGCTATTAGAAAGGCTTCCATCCTGCGAGTGGGTCCTCCTAGATCTTTGAAGGTGCCTAATCCTCATTAAAGGCAAACCCTGGGCGTAGGAGGGGCTGCGCGAGCATCAAGGCACCTGGCGATGACTAAAGGCGCTGGCCCCATGTGTGGCTGCCGCTGAGCAGCAGAATGTAATTTAGTCGCACCAGCGGGAGCAGGGGTCAATGATTTTATATTAATGGGGATCACGACAGTTCTAAGCTGTGGCGTGCTTTGAAATAAGTGTTGTACAAGGCAGCAAAGAGAGCTGGGCTGAGGAAATGAGCTGTGTCACTGTCTCCTCAGGCCTCACAGAAAACTCAGGGATGTTTTTATTTGCTTCAGTCTCTCTACCATCATAATATTTTATAAACAACAATTACCTGTTTCATTTTGAGAAATTCAAACTTCTGAACTAATTCTGCTAAAAAATGTGAATGAGGGTGAGAGAATTTATTTGAAACCTAACTAAAGTTCAAGTGTGTGGCTAATCAATATTCATTCAATATCAATATTAACTATTCATTGGATGATCAGATATGAAACTGGTTTATGCAAATGACTCTGGGAATGTTATGGATATCTGTTGTGAGGTACTGAAAGATAGTACATCATTCCTTACTAGACCTGTTATCAAAGTATAAAACTAAATCACAAGAGAAGAGGGAGTTAAAGGCTATCATTTTTAAGTTGTGGGCAGTATTTTTTTTATGCAATAAAAAGAACAAATTATTACAAATCATCCAAATACAACAAAATATAAAATAGTTCTCCAATTTGTTTTTCAGAATACCAATATAAATTCCACATTAAATTTTAAATATATCAATATAGTTTTTCCAATCATTAAATTGGAAGGGAGATACATTATTTTGTTCGCATCATGAGGAGTAAGTAAATGCAAGATTTTAATCTATATCTCAGTGAGGATTGAAGGAGAAATAGTGCAATTGTACATGGAAAATTATAAAGCTATAGCAAAGAAGAAGTTTTCAATTTTTAAAACTTCTCTTGAAGCAATTCAGTATTTCCCTGAGCCTTATGCATAAGTTGTCCCAAGTGTAATTTATTAGGAAATACTCTATATGTGAGTATAAATTAACAAAAGTTAAAAATAAAGATAGTGATAAGATAGGAGCATGTTACTCCTAAAATTGAAATCTATTCTCCAAAATTGCTACTTTACAAACATTCTCCATGTTTCTCTTTTTTTCCATACACAAGAGTCTTGGGTGGTCTTTGAAAGAAGAGAGCAACTGCTGTAGAACAAAGTGGTATCACTGACCATTGAATTACACAACAACCAAAGAATTATCTTCTATTCAACAAAATCTAAGCTTGTCTAGAATATAAAAGGTATACATAATTTCAAAGATGATGTGTAGAACTATTGTCATCATAATGCACTATGCAAAAGCTAACATGAAAGTGATTTAGACAGGTATTCAAAATTAAGAAACAACACATTAGAAGTACTTTTTTAATCATAAAACTTATTAGCATATTTAAGAAATGGAGAAGTTTTGGAATAAAGTTTCTTTAATTTCCTTTAGATATTATATAGCTTAATTTTATCATTTGATTTTTCACCCACCTGTTTCTGAAATACACTATGGAAATTGATGGTTTCAACTTCACTGATATGTGAGTATTCATTTTCCTGAGAAGAAACTAGTAGACCTAAAAAATATCAGTCCCAACATCATTCTCTTACACATAGAAAAAAAAATTAATGGAATATTTGGCCTACTCATTAAATTCAATTAAGTATTAAAACTTTTAGTAAGTGTGAAATTTATATGGTGTCATAAATTAATATATAAAAATAAAAGACCATTAAATTAAAATTGCATATTCCTATATACAAATCTGAGAAATAGGACTTGTCAAAGCTTAGGTTTTTTTCTTTACATATTAAGGTGGGAAGTTGAGAGCCATACCATGTGATGCTCAGGGATCATTTCTTGTAGTGCTTGGGGAGACCATATGTTGTGCCAGGGCTGGAGGTCTTTGTTGGCCAGGTTGACAAGCACCCTACCTGTTAGAGTACCTTTGACTGTAAAGGTTAGTGGATCTTTTTTCTTTTGGGGGGAGGGGGTCACACCCAGCAGCGCTCAGGGGTTACTTCTGACTTTATGCTCAAAAATCGCTTCTGGCAACTTGGGGAACCATATGGGATGCCGAGATTTGAACCACCGTCCTTCTGCCTCTAAAACAAACACGCCCTACCTCTGTGCTATCTCTTTGGCCCCGGATTTTTTTTTCTAATATCATTAAATAACTTTATTTTTTGAGAGTTGGGACAGCACTCGGCTATATTCATAACTTTGTCCTAGCTCTGGGCTTAGAAATCATTCCTGGGGCCCGGGAGATAGCATGGAGGCAAGGCGTTTGCCTTTCATGCAAAAGGTCATCGGTTCGAATCCCGGTGCCCCATATGATCCCCCGTGCCTGTCAGGAGCAATTTCTGAGCATGGAGCCAGGAGTAACCCCTGAGCACTGCCGGGTGTGACCCAAAAACCAAAAAAAAAAAAAAAAAAAATCATTCCTAAAAGAGCTCAGGGATCTTATGTGTCACAAGGGTTCAAATGGGTTGATAGTACCAAACTCGGGTAAGTTGCAAGTATGGCAAGAATCTTACTACTTAACTATCTCTCTGGCCGAAAGATTAAGTTTTAATGTTGCAAGATGACTAGAACATAATCTCATGCTCGTATATTGTTAGGAATATAGAATAATTGGAATATTCCAAGATTGAAGAGACACAATATTTTTGAGTAATCCAGTCCAGGAAAAATGGAATGAATGATACTCTCAAGTACAAAGTGTAAAGAGCAACAAAAACTCATTTAAGCACCATCTTAATTAACTTAAAATTATATTTTAATCAATAAATTAAAGTTAACTTATGCAAATAAATTCATGAAAACTCCCAATTTTCTAATGAAATAGAGTCATGTACTTTCCTTTACCTTAGACTCCAACATAAAAGAATATGGCACTGTGGATAAAAAATTCCAGAATTCAACAATAGAAGCAAGAAACAAATTGAGAATTCAAGTTACTTCTGATTCTTCCTACAAGTAAGTAGCCCAATAGCTATTTTAAAATGGCAAACCTATGATTATACAATATTGCTGTTGACTCATCAAAATCGAGGACAGCTTTTCCTGAACTGTTTTGACAAGTATTTGTTCAATGAGGTGATAATAGGTGTTTAAGATAAATTATGAGTAATAATTTGATACCAACTATGTTGGAAAATAACTGTGCTGAATTTGATCAGGCTTCTTTTTTTAAGAATTTCAGAATATTTTGACATTCCACTATATCTTTTGAGAATCTTCTTAGAAATAAAAGTATTTAAAAAATGAAGTATATTTAACATAATCATTTCTTTTTTATTTTTACTTTTTTTTTGGATTTTGGGTCACACACAGAAGTGCTCAGGGTTAATCCTGGATTTGCACTCAGAAATCACTCATGGCAGGCTTGGGGGACCATATGGGATGACAAGATTCATCCATCCTGGGTCAGCTGCATGCAAAGAAAATGCTATGCCGCTGTGCAATCACTCTGGCCCTCCTCCTCCTCCTCCTCTCCTCCTCCTCCTCCTCCTCCTCCTCTCTCCTTCTCCTCCTCCTCCTCCTCCTCCTTCTTCTTCTTCTTCTTCTTCTTCTTCTTGTTCTTTTCTTCTTCTCTTCTTCTTCTTCTCTTCTTTTCTTCTACTTCTCCTTCTTCTCCTTCTTCTTCTTCTCCTTCTTCTTTTCTTCTTCTTCTTCTTTTCTTCTTCTCTTCTTCTTCTTCTCTTCTTTTTCTCTTCTACTTCTCCTTCTTCTCCTTCTTCTCCTCCTCCTCCTCCTCCTCCTCCTTCTTCTTCTTCTTCTTCTTCTTCTTCTTCTTCTTCTTCTTCTCCTTCTTCTCCTTCTTCTTGCCCTTCTTCTTCTCCTCCTTCTCCTTCTACTTCTTCTACTTCTCCTTCTCCTTCTCCTTCTTCTTCTTCTTCTTCTCCTTCTTCTTCTCCTTCTTCTTCTCCTTCTTCTTCTTCTCCTTCTTCTCCTTCTTCTTGCCCTTCTTCTTCTCCTTCTCCTTCTACTTCTTCTACTTCTTCTTTTCCTTCTCCTCCTCCTCCTCCTCCTCCTTCTTCTTCTTCTTCTTCTTCTTCTTCTCCTTCTACTTCTTCTTCTACTTCTTCTACTTCTCCTTCTTCTTCTACTTCTTCTTCTCCTCCTCCTCTTCTTATTTCTCCTTCTCCTTCTTCTTCTTTCTTCTTTTTTAATATAATTTAATTTTAATTTTAATATAATATAATTCTATTTAAGAACCATGATCACAAGCATGTTTGTAGTTGGGTTTCAGTTATAAACAGAATACCCCCCTTCACTAGTACAACATCTTATAGACAGTATACTGATTGATAAAGCAAAAACTTTAAGTTCCCACTTCTCCATTAAAATTCTGAAACTTTATCATCTGCATAGAGTCTATAGGAATTCAAAAAAAATCAAAGCTTTATATAAAAACAATTTACCTATTCATATTGGAATCTATTTTCCACAAATATTTTATAACATATAAGTGACATCTTATTAAAATGTCCTAACAAGAGAGGATTTAAATTTTAATTTCAAAAGTCAAAGATAAATATGTAATCATGGTGCTTAAATAAAGATAATATGGGGGCCAGGCGGTGGCGCTGGAGATAAGGTACTTACCTTGCCAGCGCTAACCTAGTACGGACCGCAGTTTGATCCCCAGGTTCCCCACATGGTTCACCATGCCTGCCAAGAGCGACTTCTGAGCGAATAGCCAGGGGTAACCCCCGAGCGTCACTGGGTGTGGCCCAAAAAACAAAAAAAAATAAATAAATAAAGATAATATTATGAAAAAAATCCAAAGATAACTTACATTAGAGTGGAAGTTGTGTTCTGAAACACCTCAAAAATATGAAGTAGAGTGTTCTGCCTATTTTTTTCTCAATAAACTTTATAGATTTGGGTCTGATTTCAAGGTCTTTAATCCACTTTGAGCTCACTTTTGTATATGGTGTGAAGTATGGGTCAATTTTTAATTTCTTACAGGTGGTTCTCCAGTTGTACCAACACCATTTGTTGAAGAGACTTTCTTTGTCCCATTTCAAGTTCTTGGCTGTTTTGTCAAATATTAGTTGACTGTATACCTGGGGATTTATGACTGGAAATTCTGTTCTAACCCACTGGTCTGAGGCTCTGTCCTGGTACCAGTACCATGCTGTTTTGATCACTATGGCTTTATAGTATAGCTTCAGGTTAGTAGCGAGATGCCACCCAAGTTCTTGTTTTTTAGTATGTGTTTGGCTATTCTGGGTCTTTTGCTGTTCCAGATAAATTTTATGATTGATTGTTCTAAGTCTTTAAAGAATGATGTCTGAATTTGGATGGGGATTACATTAAATCTATATAGGAGTTTGGGTAGTATAGTCATTTTGACTATGTTAATTCTACCTACCCATGATCATAGGATATTCTTCCATTTCCTTAGGTCCTCTTCAATTTCTTTCTGATGTGTTTTGAAGTTTCCCTGGTATAAGTCTTTCACTTCCCTTGTAAGGTTGATTCCTAGGTACTTAATGTTTTTTGTTACTATTTTAAATGAAGTTGAGTTCTTAATCTCTCTCTCCTCTACTTCATTATTTGTATACAGTAAAGCTACTGTCTTTTGTGTATTGATTTTGTAGCCAGCCACTTTGCTGTATTGGTTAATTGTTTCCAGGAGTCTTACTGTGGTCTCTTTAGGGTTTTCAATGTATATCATCATATCATCAGCAAAAAGGAATAATTTGAGTTCCTCTTTCCCAATTTGGATTCCTTTAATTCCCTTCTCTTGTCTGATTGTTATTGCTAGGACTTCTAAGATTATATTGAATAAGAGTGGAGAGAGTGGACAACCTTGCCTTGTTCCTGACCTTAATGGAAATGGTTTCAGTTTTTCGCCATTGAGGATAATATTGACTGTGGGCTTTTCATAGATAGCTGTAACTATCTTGAGGAAGGTTCCTTCCAACCCAATTTTGCTGAGTGATTTCAACATGAATGGGTGTTGGATTTTGTCAAACGCCTTCTCTGCATCAATTGATATGATCATGTGGCTTTGTTTTTCTTGTTGTTGATGTGGTGTATGATGTTGATTGATTTACATATGTTGAACCAGCCTTGCATCCCTGGGATAAAACCCACCTGGTCATGGTGTATGATCTTTCTGATGCAGTGCTGGATTCCATTTGCTAAAATTTTGTTGAGAATTTTTGCATCTATGTTCATTAGTGAGATTGGTCTGTAGTTTTCTTTCTTGGTGGTGTTTTGCCATCTTTGGGAATGAGTGTGATATTAGCCTCATAAAAGGAGTTGGGAAGAGTTCCTTTCTTTTCAATGGATTGGGAGAGCCTGTAGATCAATGGTAGTAAGTCTTCTCTGAATGTTTGATAGAATTCACCTGTAAAACCATCTGGACCTGGACTCTTGCTCTTAGGGAGTTTCTTAATTACCTCCTTGATTTCCTCTGGTGTGATTGGCCTGTTTAGGTTTTCTAGATCTTCCTTTTCCAGTCTCGGAAGCTGGTATTTTTCCAAGAATCTGTCAATTTCTACTGGATTCTCTAGCCTAACTGAGTATAGTTGTTCATAATATGACCTCATAATATGTTGTATTTCTTGGGGTTCTGTTGTAATCTCTCCCCTTTCATTGGTGATCCTATTAATTTGGGGTTTTCCCTCTTTTTTTTTGGTGAGTCTTTCCAATGATTTGTCTATCTTGTTTATTTTTTTAAAAGACCAACTCCTCGACTCATTGATTTTTTGTATTGTTTTCTTAGTTTCTATATTGTTTATTTCTGCTCTGGTTTTTATTATTTCTTGACCTCTGGATGTGGTTGGATTTCGTTGCTGCAGTTGTTCCGTTTCCTTGAGGTGATCCTTTAAGTTGTTAATTTTGTCATTTTCCTCTTTTCTGACATAAGCCTGTATTGCTATGAGTTTCCCCCTGATTACTGCTTTTGCTGTGTCCCACAGATTTTGACAAGTTGTCTCTTCATTATCATTCGTCTCAAGGAATCTTTTTATTTTTTCCTTGAGTTGCTCTTTGATCCAAATGTTGTTGAGTAGCATGTTGTTTAATCTCCAGGTGTTTGATTTTCTCCATTGCTGCTTCTTACAGTCAATTTTGACCTCTGTTGCATAGTGATCTGATAGGGTGCTTCTGATAATCCTTATGCTTCTGGTCACACTTTGGGCTGTGCAAAACCCAAGAATGCGATCTACAGAAGACTGGCGGATAGAACCATGGCTGGGCAGTATGTAACCTGGGACCAGCAAGAAAACCCTAGACTAGGGTTTGTCCTACGACCTGTGCAACAACCATGATCTCTAATTCCAGAGACCTAATTGAGACAATTGCAACTGAATGGGTCTCCAGGAAACATAACAAAAGACGATAAGCCAGGCTCCACCCGAGGTTCAATGCAAGGCCCAAGACCACCAGCCGCAGAAGACAGATTAAAAAGACACCGAGGAAACAGAACTCTTGAAATCAAGAAGAATGACTTCATCATAAGCTCCACTCCTTGAACTGTGCAGAGTCTGAGATCTCTATATATAAAGGTCTGATTTTAACACCCAGATCAGACCAGAAATCTTCCACACAACATGAAAAAAAACAAGGAGAGAATAACTGAACTTGAAACGAGTCTATAGATAGCCCACGACAATATATTCTAAGGAGGGAGAAACCCCGTATCTCCTAGGCAAAGGGGATTCCCTTTCCATATGACCCCAATTTTTACTGTGCCTATGCAGAAGGAAAAAGGAAAGGGGAGGGACGGAGAGATAATACGGAGGTAAGGCATATGCCTTTCACGCAGAAGTTTATCGCTTTGAATGCCGGCATTCCATTTGGTCCCCTGGCATGCCGGGAGCGATTTCTGAGCATGGAGCCAGGAGTGACCCCCCCCCGAGCACTGCCGGGTGGGACCCCAAACCCCCCCCAAAAAAAAAGAGACAAGAAGCACAAAATAATCCTTTTTTTATTTCGCTTATTACTACTTTATAATTCTCTTATCTAGTTTTAGTCGACCACCTTATCTTGGGTGTAGATATTTAAGGAGTTGTTCACTTTTTTATTCATATATTTACTTTTTCTGTCTTCTTTTCTCTTCTTCCTTTTTGCACTCTATCATGTTTTTTTTATCTCAGGACTATGGCAACTATGTGGTGTATATCTATATTGCTGCAGTGCTCACTGGCTATCTTATTTGATACGTCTATGTGAAATGTTCTGGTGATTCACCTTCTTTTTTCCCTTTTGTCTCTCAAACCAAGGATGAGAGCCTCTGGAAGGACCCTGCCCATTATTGGCATAGTTAATTTCCCCACCCCATCCTATTACCTTACTCTTCCCCAAACAAAACCACATAACTCGAACTATCTAGTCCCGCTTCTCAATTAGAGGAAGAAATAATGGAGACACCAAGACCAAACAGCTATAAGATCACTAAGTAATAAACTGGACACAGAGGGGATCACTCAAATCTAGAAGCCCCTGGGGAGAGGGTGGAGGATAGGGAAGGCAGGGGGGAAATGGAGGTGGAGAGAGGACAACTCGGTGATGGGAATTCCCCTGATGCAATGTTTACATGTACCTGGAACATTACTGTGAACTATATGTTAACCATGATTAAAATAAAAATATATATATAAAACAAACAAAAATATGAAGTAGAAATAAATGAAGAGAACATAAAATGAACTATCATATGAGTAGATGTGAATGATTATTTTATTGTAATATAAACTTTAAATGTGCTTTATTATATAAATAAAGTTTGATCTTTAATCTTAAAATAGTTTACCACTTTTAAAATACATTAAATTGTAATTACATAACATACTGTATTTGCTGGCGTATAAGAAAACGTTTGAAGGGAAAAAAGTGAACCCGAAAATTGGTAGTCATCTTATAAGCCGAATATATACTGAAAACCGTCTTAATATGCCACTAAATGAAAATCATCTGGATATTGTCACAAAACGACTTTTCCAACTCGATCCTGCACCAATCACTGCAAGGCAGCTCAGACTGCCTCTCTAACTCGACCAATCCAAGCAGGCTTTTGATGCATGCAAACTAGACAATGTTCTGGACCCGAATCTACACTGTCAAAAGCCTGCTCAAATGGCCAGAATCAGAGAGGAAGTCTATTATAGTATACTCTTTGAACCTTCGCTTGTTGTGATTGGCTCACTGTGGCACATACAGTTGCAGCACAGGAACGTTCTGTCTGATACAGCGAATATAGGCCTAAACCTATGTTGTAACTATAAAATTAGGGGGGTCATCTTATATGCCAGCAAATACGGTACATGATAAAAGGTATATTTACATGAGAAAATTGATTTTAAATATGCAAGGATTACTCCCAAGAATAAAAAGTTACTTTACACTCTGCATAATAAAACAATATTATCATTCATAAATTATATTAATAACTTCTAAAATTCTAAAATGCTTTGCAAAAATATTTTAGAATCATAATTAAAGTAAAATTATAATATACTTTGTTACTTTGATGGACTATGGCATCATGCATACCATTATATCATGAAAGGTATATCTTATAAACTGCATCAAAATAAAGCAATATAATTAAAAATTTAATACATTTATATAAGATATTGTCTTATTTTCCTTTATTATAGAAATTATAATTGCTCTCTACTATAGATTTAGGTAATTATTATAGCTTTCAACATTTAACTACTACATGTGTTTTTAGTTTGCTCTCTACAACATTCTTTAATAGCCTTGACCCTCAATGGACCTATAAACCATTTTTTAGTAGATATCATGAATCTATACCCATTACCATTTTTTTCCTACTTTCCTCCTTCAACACCAATACTCTCAGTCAGTTATATTTAGTCCCTTGCACATTTTGTTTGTTTTTATGCCACAGAAGGTTGCAGAGTGGTGCTACTCCTGGCTCTGCACAAAGAAATCACTCTGGGAAGACTTGGGCTACCATATGGGATACCTGGGATAGAACTAAAATGCCCTAATTGCTGTGCTATTGCTCCAGCCCCTTGCATATTTTTTAGCTTTTCACTCTTCATAGAATTCCATTTAACATGTATAAATAACCAAACTGGCTAAATTCAACTCCGTTTATTCTGGCTTGTCTGTAATAAATAAGCTGGAGAAACACACACACACACTAATTGCTGAACTAATTTTACATTTATGATTACAATTCTAAATTATCTTCTGAGTACCTTATGGCACTAACTTCTCACTCATAATTGCTATCCTTTAAGTGACTTTTTCAGAGCTCTTCTTCCTACAATTCACCAATGTTGTCTGCTTTATGTTCACCTAGTGTTGACCTTGATTTCATTTTAATTGAAAAAAAGAAGAAACCTATAGAAGATAATTTCCATAAGGAAATTCTATTTTCATGTTCAAAGCAAATTGTTTTTGAGATATATATTTGTCATTCTTTTCTTTTTCTCTTGATTAAGTGTCCTTACAAAAGATAAACTCTTCCATTTGTCATCGGGATTGAATCATATAAATACGTATATTAGAATATTACTCAATGTTTTTCTTTACTATCTTTTTTTATTTTATTTTTTCCATTTTTTTATTTTATTTTAATCATAGTGGTTTACCTGATATTCACTGTAATATTCCATTTACAAATAAACATTGAATCAGGGGAATTCCTATCACCAAGTTGTCTTCCCTCCACCTCCATTCCCATTCTGTCTCCTATATCCTCCACCCTCTCCCCAGGGACCAGAAACAGAGGGAGTCACTCAATTTCTTTACTATATTATTGCTCATTTACCTTCTATAACTTTTGCATCTCTAATTGCCAATATTTTCATCTGTATTCCACATTATTTCTATTTTTATCTTAACAATAAACTACCTCCATTGAAAACATGTCATTCACTTTATTTTCCATATGGAGTTGTTTCAGTAAAACTTGTGCTACTATCATCTCTACCTTACTAGGTCTCAAATAAACTGCATTTAACTAGATCCAATGATTATTTTTTGTTGTACATAACATTCAGATCTCAGAAATATTTGAGTTTTAAGACACATTGCTACCTCAAATTGCACCCCCTCTTCTTAAAAAAGTTATTTAAAAGATTCTCAGAGAACAAGCAGTGTTGGCAGGGATGTGGAGAGAAAGGAACTCTTATTCACTGCTGGTGGGAATGCCGTGTAGTTCAACCTTTATGGAAAGCAATATGGAGATTCCTCCAAAAACTGGAAATTGAGCTCCCATACGACCCAGCTATACCACTCCTAGGAATATATAGGAACACAGAAATACAATATAAATATCCCTTTTTTGCACCTATATTCATTGCATCACTATTTACCATAGTAAGACTCTGGAAACAGCCAAGATACCCTTCAAAAGATGAATGACTAAAGAAACTGTGGTTCATATACATAATGGAATATTATGCAGCTATCAGGAGAGATAAAGTCATGAAATTTTCCTATACATGGATGTACGTGGAATCTATTATGCTGAGTGAAATAAGTCAGAGGGAGAGAGATAGATGCAGAATGGTCTCACCCATTTATGGGTTTTAATAAAAATGAAAGACATTATTGCAATAATAATTTTTAGACACAAAAGAGAAAACTGGAAGTCACAGCTCACCTCATGAAGCTCACCACAAAGAGTGATGAGTTTAGCCAGAGAAATAACTACGTTTTGAAATATTCTAATAATGAGAATGTATGAGGGAAATAGAAAGCCTATCTAGAGTACAGGCCAGGGGTTGGGTGGGGAGGAGGGAGATTTGGGACATTGAAGATTGGAATGTTGCACTGGTAATGGGTGGTGTTCTTTAATGACTGAAACCCAAACAAAATCATGTATGTAATCAAGTTGTTTAAATAAAAATTTAAAAAAAGATTCTCAATTGTTATCCAGGCAAAAACGTCTGTCTACCATCTCTGACTAACTGTAACAAAAGAATTTTTTGAAAGATAAAATATACAAATCACACTATTTTTTATAAACTTCTTTCAAGACCAGATACTATACAGATGCTAATAATATATTTTCTCAAAACTATCACTAATGTAAAATTCCATCCAACATCCCCACAAATGCTATCACCATGGCTAAATGTGGTCAGCTCCATTGACTCATTCTATTCTTAGGAGATATGTAAACAAAGCCCTGAAAAATCATGGATACACAAGCTTCATAGCTGAAAATGGAAATCTTGGGAAGAGAGAATGGGCCAAGTCCTTGCCCTGCTGAAGCCATAGCAGCTGCACTCACCACCCACAGTTGTCCTTTTGCCAATAACCCAGCTTTACCACTCAAGCAAGAAACTCAACAGACATGCCAAACTGATCAAGCTCCAGGTGTACTTGCATTTTATCCAGGTATATGGGTATATTGGGCTTACATCATCTAAACTTTTATGAAACAAGTGTTGTCTTTCTGCTCTCTGTGTTCTCATACTTTTAGAAGTCCTGGCAGTTAAACAATGTCCCGTATGCCATGCATGTTGTTCATATTTCTCTTTTCTACTCAGATACAAATGACTTTCATAAGTCTAAAGTACTCATTTTATTTGCCTTCCTATCAATCCTTTGATCTTTTGGCCAATCCCTTTCCTACTGGTATCCTAAACACATATTTCACTACCCCTATACCACCTTATACCCCTATGCTTATTTTAGCTCTTAATTACCTCTAATGTCACTTGTCTTTTTTCTATTCCAAGGACAAACATTTTCCATTCCTCAATTTATAGTCTGTAAACCTGCTTTTTTCTTAGCTTACAGTATTCTATTTTAGGTTTTAAATTTATATACACTATTCGCTATTGTGGTTTGATCTTTATTTACTTCACACCTTCATAGTCAATAAATCCCTTAAAGTCTAAAGTTCTTCCCATGTGTTATAAGTGTGAACACGAAATCACACATACATACCATATCTTTTTTATCACATTTTATCTCTACTAAACCAATCATTATTCATTTTTTGCATATATTCTTTAGCATATACTTCACATTTTCATTGCTCATTGTATACTCTAATTAGGTTTTATTTGCTTCATGTAATAAGAATGTGAAAGTCAAATAGTCAAATGCTTAGGTTTTTTGGTGTGTGTCATTGTTTTTGAGCCACACCCAGTTACCCTCAGGGATAACTCCTGGCAATGTGTTCAGAAATTGCTCCTGGTTTTTGGGGGTCACATCCAGTGACACTCAGGAATTACTCCTGGTTATCCACTCCTGGGACTATATGGGACACCTGGAGATTGAACCTTGATCTTCCTAGGTCAGCCAAGTGCAAGGCAAATGCCCTACTGCTGCACCACTGATTCGGCCCTAATTGCTTAGGTTTTTATTTTTTGGTTCTATTCACTGCTTAATGTCCCACACCTATAAAAAAGCCTGTGCATATTCATTATCTAAAATCAATAAATTGATAAGGATTTTATTTAAATTTAAACTGTTAATCAAATTGTACTCAATTAATTGAAACCTTACTAGTCTTACAAATATATATTTATAAAGTATACAAATATGTATTTCTTACAAATATATATAAATATAATCATATTTAATATTTTTATAATTTTCTTAGGTTTCATGTAGCTACAATTATACATTTCTAGCAAGCACTACTAGAGGGAGAAAGAACATTATTATTCTTATCCTAGTTATACACAGTATACCAAGCTTTTAAATACTTAATTTCTTGGAGGGGTTTTTTGTTGTTGTTTTTGGGGGTCACATCCAGTGACACTCAGGAATTACTCCTGGTTATCCACTCAGAAATTGATTCTGGCTCAGGGGATCATATGGGAGGTCAGGAAATAAACTCAGGTCAATTCTGGGTCAACTGCGTGCAAGGCAAATGCCCTACCCCCTGCTAAAGCTCCAGCCCCATGAATACTTAATTTCTAGTATTCTAGCCTAAGAAGGCTTAGTACAGAAAGACTGGTTTAAATTGTAAACTCTGAGGGAAAAAGAAAAATGGCAGAAAAACAGTGACAAGCAGTAGCAGCTACAACAGCAGCAGCAGCACTGAAGAGCCTCAAGAAGCCTAGAACAGCTTGTTCCTCAAGCATGAAGTCCCAAAAACCACTGGAGCAGGCAACAGGGCACCAAACTCCTGGAGACGAAGCAATGATGGATCACCAGATCAAAAACCAAACTCTTAAGGAAATTTCTGAAGAAAAGCATCGTGGTGGTGGCAATCTTGAGCAACATTGGCAGTGCTGGAAGCAGCTACATGGTGAATTCCAGAGACAAGAGTTGAGTAGTTGGGGCCAGGCGGTGGCGCTGGAGATAAGATGCCTGCGCTAACCTAGGACGGGCCATGGTTCGATCCCCCGGTTCCCCATATGGTCCTCCGTGCCTGCCAGGAGCGACTTCTGAGCGAATAGCCAGGAGTAACCCCTGAGCGTCACCGGGTGTGGCCCAAAAACCAAAAAAAAAAAAAAAAAGAGTTGAGTAGTGAATGGCACCCTGATTTATCCCCACAGTGAGTCTGGGAATTGGAAACTCAGAAGCCTATCTGCGTGGTTGAGCTTGTAGCATGTGTACATCAGCACCAGAGGAATACATCGGGAGCAAGGCGAAATGAGACAGGCAGGCTCGCACTTTGGCTACAGGGCCAGCAGTGGTGGGAGACTGTGAGGTGTCAGGCTAAGGAACAGCCATAAGTGACCGTGAAGCAGAGGAACCTCTTTACTTGGGTGTGTCCTTTTGCCTGGCCCCAGGCCTCTTCCCAGGCAAACCAGGTAAGGCCTGCACTTGGAACTAAAATTTCTGCACTAAGAAAAAAATCATGGTTTTGAGACAGGTAAGACTAAAGATCCAGCAGCTGTGGTGACAGTGGGCAGCTTAGAGAATCAACAGGGTCATTATGAACTCAAGTGAGAGCAACGAGAGAAAAGTATGGCTGCAAAATACTGAAAACACTGCTAATAGACCTAAAGTAAAACATTCAAAGCAATACAACAGTATTGAAAGACTTTAATATTTCTCTGTCACCACTTGATGGATAAATCAGGCTAATACTTAACCAGGATATCACCTCCCCACACCACTCTCACCTGTACTCTAGACAGGCTTTCCACTTCCCTCATTCATTCATATTGTTATGATAGTTCTCATCCATGTTTCTTTTAAGAAAAATAAAAGATGAGACAGGAGCGATGGCACAGGGGTAGAGCATTTGCCTTGCACACGGCCGGACCAGGAGGGACCACAGTTCGATCCCCTGGCTGGTCCCCAAGCCAGGAGCAATTTCTGAGCATCACCAGGTGCCCCCCCCCACAAAAAAAAGACATTATCATAATAATGCCCAGAGACAACAGAGATGAGAGCTGGAAGGACCAGCTCATGATATGAAGCTCACCACAAAGAACTGTGAGTGCACTTAAAGATATAACTACACTAACAACTATCATGAAAATGTTAATAAGTGAAAGAAGTTGAATGCCTGTCTCAAATACAGGCAGGGGATGCGAGAGGAGGAGATGAAGTCATTGTGCTGGGAATGTTGTACTGGTGAAGAGGGAGGGTGTTCTTTTTATGACTGAAACCCATCTACAAAAATGTTTATAATCATGGTGCTTAAGTAAAGATATTATTTTTTAAATAAAGAAAACCTACTGCCATTCCTTTTCAGAAAACTAAAAGAAAATAAACTGAAGAAACTCCCAAATAATTACTATGAATCTAACTTCATTCTGATAATAAAGCAGACAAATATACCACAGAAAAAGATAATTAAAGTCTAATAGCCTTCATAAACACAGATGCAAATATTCTCAAAAAGATACTAATATAGACTTTAACAACTTTTCAGAAAGGTTTAAACAATGACCAAGTAGAGTTCATTCTAGAGATGCAAAGATAGTTTAACATATGCATATCAATCAATAAATACACAATATCAATAAAAAATTAAAAATTCTATGATTATATCAATAGATGTAGAGAAAACATTTGACAAGGTCCAGCACCAATTCACAAAAGAAGCAAGATCTCTAAACAACATAGGAGTTTATGAAACTTTCCTCAAATGTAGTCATTCTGTCACAAGCCTTTGACAAACATTATATTTACTGGGAAAAAAAACTAAAAACCATTTCTCTATTATCTGGCACAAGACAAGTTTGTCCACTCTTGCCACTTCTACTCAATATAGTACTGTAAGCTCTTGCCATAGCAATTAAGCCAGAATGTATATGAAAGTCTTCCAGATAGGAAAGTAAGAAATCTGTTTGCAAATGACATGATACTATATTAAGAAAATCATAAAAACTGAACAATAAAAGCTCTGGAAACAATATAATTGTATGGTAAAGTGGCAGGATTCAAATTAATATGGAATATTTCATGGCTTTTCTTTGTACATATAATGAAAGAGAATTAAATGATATTAAAGAATAATCCCATTCACAATTGTGCTTCTGAAAGACCAAGTACCTTGCAGTCAACATAACTATAAAGGTGAATGAACTATATAAAAAAAACTATAAAATACTGCTTAAAGAAATCAGAGTACCAAAGGAAATGACTGAAACTGAACTACAAATGTTTTGTAACCATAGTTCTTAAATAAATATATTAATTAAAAATAAACACATAACCTACTTTTGGGTTGGGAGAACAAACATTATGAAAATGGCAGTACTTCCCAAAGAATTCTACAAATTTAATATAATTTCCATAAGGATACCATGCCATTTACAAAATAATAGATTAAGCACTCCTATAATTCATATGGAACAAAATATGTCCACAAACAGCAAACAAATCTTTAGAAAGAATATATAAGATATTACTTTCACTGATTAAAAACTGTACTATAAACCAGTCATTAAAACAGCATAGTACTGGATTAAAGAGACTCACTATTTAATGGAATAGACATAAATATTCTGAGATGGACAGGTACATGATCAATAAATATTTGAAAATGGGGCAAGATATACAAAACACCACTTTAGGAGTGGTGTTGGGAAACTAGGAAGCTACATGTAAAATGTGTATTCAGACTACTATTTAATGAATGACATACACAAACGTAAATTCAAAATGGGTTAAAGACCTTGATATCGACCTGAAACCATAAGATACATAGAGTAAAATATAGCAATAATACTGCATGGCATTGAAGCTAAAGACATCTTCAAATAAGAAACACCACTGTAAGAACACTTGGAAGCAAGGATAAAGGAAAAAATGGGACTACATTAAACTAAGAAGCTTCTGCACCCAAAGTAATGGTGACCAGGATAAAAAGACTATCCATGGAATGGGAGAATATATTCAATAAATACCCATCTGACAAAGGGTTAATATCTGAGGTACACAAGGCACTGGCGAAACAATCAATAAAAGAAAAACATCTAGCCCCATACAAAAACAAAGAGAAGAAATGATCAGACATTTCCTCAAAGAAATACAGATGGTCAAAAAAAGGCAAAAAAAAAAAAGGCAAAACAAACAGACAAACAGAAAAAACAACAACTCCACATTATTAGTCATTAGGGAAATGCAAGTCAAAAACAGAAAAGAGATCTCAACCCCCAGAGACTGTGCTAGTTCAGATATGGGGAAAAAAGAAGCTCTCATTTACTTCTCATAGGTATGTCAAATAATCTAGCCTTTAAGATGAACTATGTGGATATTCTTTTTTGTTTGTTTGTTTGGTTTTTGGGGCCACATCTGATGACGCTCATGGGTTATTCCTGCTATGCGCTCAGAAACCGCTCCTGGCTTGGGGGACCATATGGGATGCTGGAGGATTGAACCATGGTCTGTCCTAGGCTAGCACTGGCAAGGCAGACAACTTACCGCTCCTTACCACCACTCTGGTCCCCAATATGGATATTCTTTTGTTTTGTCCCCCAATTCACAATACAGACCAGGCAAAGGGCCTGGGTTGAGGTGTATAAGGGGTGCATTTACTGTATCACCTCTTTCTATACAGTCAGTGTAAATAACACAGCCTGTGGTAAGAATTCAAGGCCTTATCATTTCTTTTCTTTTTGTATCTGTATATCTCTATATATAAAATCCTTCACCAGTAAAATATGGATATTCTTAATACAACAAACAAACTAGAAATTGAGCTCCCATATGATCCAGCAATACCACTTCAAAAGATATAGCCTAGGAACAAAACTATACAAGACAAAAATATGCCCTCTGCACTCTTATGTACATTGTAGTTCCATTAACACTAGCCAGAATCTAGAAAGAAAGCAAGTGCCTGACAGCAGATAAGTGGATAACAGTGTTACATCTATACAGTGGAATACTATGCAGCTCTTAGGAAAATGATGTCATGAAATTTGCTTATATATTGATGGGTATGGACAGAATTATGCTGAGTAAAATGAGTCAGAGGAAAAAGTATAGACATAGAATAATCTTATTCATTTTGGGTATATAAGAAAATAAGAGTACAGTTATAATATCCATATATAATAAAGATGAGGGCCATGAGAACCCATCTATGGTATAAAGCTTGCCAGGAAAAATGGAGCTGTTCAGTTAGAGTAGAGAAGGAACCGCTATGACAATAATAATTGTAACTTATCACCCTAGAGTCTAGTAGTCTAGTGGACAATAACTGGGTGCTGCTGGAAGATATAATGATATGTGCATGATACCCACTCAGTAAAATTCTTGCAAACCACAGAGTCTAAAAGGAAAAATAATGAAGGGAGATAGGATTAAAATGTCTTTTCCAGAGAGGCAGGAGGAATGTGGGAGGGAAATTTGGGACATTGGTGGTGGAAGTATTCATAGGTGAAGGGTGGTGTACATTGTAAGACTTAAACTCAATAATGATGAAACTTTATAATTATAAGTGTTTAAATAAAAGAAAAATAATGAATAAAAATAAATAAAATATATCTAATATTTATTTTCACAGTTTTTATAAATTTGATTTATTATTTGGATATACAATAGTGCGTTATTAATCAATTAGTATATAAGAGTATAGAGTCATTTAAATTGGTTAATAAGTTATAGTTTATTATTGATTACTCATTAATTTATTATCACATAAGGTTTACAATAGTCATATAATTATCATACTTTGTTTGAATTCTAATTGGGATGTCAATAAATTTGATAATCATTTTTATAATTTGTTTGAAGACTAACATTCTCTGTTTTTGAGGGTAGGGCTGACCACACACGATGACGCTCAGATGTTAATACTGGTTCTGTGCTCAGAAATAGCTCCTGGTTCGGTGGACCATATAGGATGCAGGTGATCAAACCCAGGTCAGTTCCATTCAACTGAGTTGAAGGCAAATGCCCTACTGTGTTATAACTCAGGCTTCTGAAGACTAACGTTTCTAAAATATTAATTCAAGACTAATGAAAGAGATTAAGCTTACTTCTTTAGTTTATACTCTGTTAGGTTTTGAGTAGAGTTTCTGTTTCTGTTTATGCTTTTAGCATTATTATTATTATTTCTATTTATCATTAATATACTTATTATTAATATTTATTACCAATTATATGGCTTTATTTAAGACTATTATTACTTATTTTAAATTGTTCTGTTTATGGACCACACCTGTCTGCTCTCAGAAATTACTTCTGGCAGGCTCACGTGGCCATATGGGTAGCCAAAGATTGAACTTGGTCAATCACATGCAAGGCAAACACCCTACCCTTTGTGATATTGTTCTGGTACCATTATTTAAAAATTTGAGCCAGACTTGACAGTGCTTAGGACTTATACCTGATTTTGAGTTTATAGTCACTCTCAGAGAAACTTAAGAACTAGATGGTGCCAGAGGCCTAACCCTGGTTCTCCTGCAAACAAATCATACACATGTTCTTGTTCAGCTCCACATGTTGAGCTGTTTTTGTAGCAATTGATCACAATGGGATTAGTCTTTTTAGGTTTGAATAAAATTTAGTCATAGGGGTCAGAGCATTGATACAAGTGTTTGGATGTTTGCCTTGCATGTGCTAACCTAGGACAGATCATGGTTTGATCCTCCCATCCCATATGGTACCCCAATCCAGGAACAATTTCTGAGCACATAGCTGTCACTGAGTATGGCCCAAACAAGCAGAAAAAAGAAAAAGAAAAATAATCCTAGAAAAATTATGCTTTGTTGACTATCCTTTTTGATTTTATTATTATTTTTAAATGTTTTACCCATAAAAGTAAAAAATATAGCCATATACTAATCAGCAAGCCAAAATATATTTCAAAATTTTGAAGTGTTCCTTTATGAATATAACTCCTTTTATCTAATTCAAAGTTAGCCACTTACTTAAATTTTATATTTGTTATTTTATGCTTTTTATTTATAATTTAGTGAAGTTTGTATATATATGCAAGGCATTAAATTTTCAATGGATTCAAATATTAATGATCAGCATGCACATTCCTGCAACAGCTTAATTTTAATCAACACCATATCTATGAAATTCATATTGTTATACATAGCTACAATCATTCTTTTCAGCAAAATACATTGTTTCACTATACAGTAACAATATACTGCAGTTTATTAAAACAAGATTTAGTTATTATCTCTTGATGGTTAGTTAGTATACTCTTTTTGTTTTGTTTTGTTTTGGAATCAGATCTAACAGCACATAGGGCTCATTCTAAGCTCTAAGCTCAGGGATTTCATCTGGCAGGGGTAGAAGGACCATATAGGATTCTGGGAATGGAATGTAGGCAAACACCTTTCACAAGTACTGTCACACAGTCCAAGTGCATTACTCATTTTTATTGTTAATAAGAGTAATAATTTTTACAAATAAGTATTTATAAAGCATTTCTTTACAAATTTCCAACTGATGAATGAACAGAAAATGTACAGAAAAATTCAATCAAAGTATGGGACATATTCATTTTTTGAGGAAGTTCTATAACTATGCCATCTAGATACAGGTATTTCTCTGATTTCTACCTCTATAAACTAAAATTGTTTGCCCTGAATTTTATATAAACAAATTATTCAGAATTTATCTTCTTATCTGGCATAGGTATATAATTTCTTAGGAAACTTATTAGTTAAAAAACATTAATGTCTTTTTTATCTCAGTGATTTGTTTGAATGGCAGCATCTTATTGAATACATCATAACTTGTGAATTATTTTGAGGTTTTTACTGATTTTAGGTTTACAAGTCTCAAGACAGGCTGTTTATTTTGTTGCACAAATATAAATACATATTTTAATTGTTTTGGATATTACAAAATTATAATTTCCATATAGATTCCATATATGCCACACAAGTATTACATTATAATCAACTGTAACAATTTTATATTTCCATCTGCAGTTTAAAAGAACTGCATTGAAACTTTGCTGATTTGGCATTAACCACTTTATTTTTGCTGTTTTTCTAGTACCTATAAAGAAATGTCCTACCCTCTTTTTTCTCCTCATGTGTGTGTGTGTGTGTGTGTGTGTGTGTGTGTGTGTGTGTGTGTGTGTGTGTGTGTGTGGCGGGGCATTGCCAAACCCAGAAATGCTGGAGGTTTTTACCAGCTTCTTGATTGGAAAATTGAAATTAAAATAAATTCCTTCTGTATTGCCAGTTGTTTTTAATTTGCATTTCCATATTAGAAAAAGACAAGTGATAAATTTATATATATATATATATATATATATATACATATATTTAATGAAGGGTACCAAGAATCCAGAGCCACTTGGGTTCAATAAGGACAGCATTTACCCAGGTCACGCTAGTAGAGTTCAGGTGTCTTCAGGGATAAATCAGTTATGTTCTGTGATATAAGGTTCTGCCACATGTAAGCCATGTATCTTAAACTCTTTACTCAATCACTCCACACTTTGATGTTCTTGGTAGCTTGCCTGTATCATTTTGCAACTGTTTGTTTGTAATTTTTATAAAGGGAAAATAATTCTATTTAAGGCATCATCATATTCATAATTAAGTATATTTTACATTGCAAAAAGTAGTTTTAATAGGTGCATGCATTGTATGCTATGATAGGTTTGAGTTGCTTTCTATTTTATTTATATTGTCTCTTAAAGAAATTGTCTCTGTTTTGAAATGCAAAAAATGTCAGCATAAATAAAATGGCTGATACTGTCCTTATCAATAAAATATTCCAGAGGCTGCTTCAAGAAAAGTGCTCAGGGGACTAGGAGATCCCAGAAGTAATCAGGGCTGAGGAAACCAAACAGTGCAAGAGAATGATCATGAAGCTCCAAAATCAACAACATACATTGTAGACCTTAGAGCTGTCTTCTCAGCACAAAAGGCAAATTTTAATTATCTTTTAAGTCTCTCTAGTATTATTAATTTGGGGAAGCATTTTATCTGCAAGAGAATTTATGATACTTTCCATCACATATTTCTGTGATTTTTTTCTCAAAACTTTACATATATAACACATACATTCTCTTTCATCATTGAATTTTTATTTGTCTATATTATAATATTTCTAATGTAATTTCCATTGTATTATTGCTACCAAGCAAATGACTTTGATTTAATTATCATACTTTCTACGCTTTATCTTATTTTTATATCTGACTCATATCTGTCATCTTCTTTTTTTGTACTTCTATTATTTCTTGAATTTCAAAAATGGCTCCTGAATATCTTTTGATTTTTATTTTCATTAAGATATTAATAGTACATTTTTCTCTGAGAACTTTTACCATGTACTTCAAATTCTGTCATATAGTGTTATTTTTTCCTTTTTAAGTAATTCCATCATTTTCATCTTCCTAACTTGAACTAATATTTATGAAATTCCCAAATATTCAAATACTTCTTTATATTATCCTGTGTTATTCATTTAATAATTATTGTAGAACTATCTTTGCAACTTTCAATTATTAAATGTTATATTTTGGCAAAATATGGTTAGATTATGTACAAAGCAAAATTCTCCAGAATATTCAAAATAAATATATTTCCATTTCAAGTGATAAAAATATCTATGGATAGCTAAAATACAATATTATAGATTTTATTTTTCAATTTATTTCTTTTATGACTACATCATCTTATCTCTATTCAAACATGAAAGAGCAGAAACAAAAGCATTGTTTCTACAAAAGTATATATAGACCTATTAAATATATTGTTAAATATAAGATCACAACATATTTTCATTAGATATTATTATATGTTATTTCTTGTTATATTTCTTCATTTTCTTTATCTTTACATTGCTGTCATTTCTCTTTAATTAGGTCTGGTGATGATTTTAACCTCTGTTTAGTTTTTCTTAAAGAAAAAGAGAAATATTTGGAATGGAATTGTTCCCATTCATCATTAATTTTGCTCAATATTTATAACTTCTAACATATCCTAGGTTTTGTTGAAATGGTTACATATTTTTACATTATTTTCCTGACTTCTTTAGAAAATATTTGTTTTTTTATGACAAAATTGAAAATTATTATTTAAGAGTTCTTAGAGCAAGGAAAAAAACTAATATCATAAAAAACGTGGAGAAGAAATGAACAGATATTTCCTCAAAGAAATACAGATAGACAAAAGGCACAAAAAATTATCCACATCGCTAATCAGGGAGATGCAAATAAAAACAATGAGGTATCATCTCATGTCACAGAGACAGGCACACATCACAAAGAACAAAATCAACCAATTCAGGTGTGGATGTGGTGAGAAAGGAACTCTTATTTACTTCTCATGGGAATGTCAAATAAACTAGCCATTCAAAAATATGGATATTTCTAAAAAACAAGCAAAACTAGAAACTGAGCTCCAATATGGTCCAGCAACACCACTCTTAGGGATATGCCCTAGGAAACAAAAGCATGATGCAAAAGTGACTTCTGCACTCCAAAGTTCATTACAGCTCTATTTACAATACCCAGAATCTGAAAACAGCCCAAGTACCTGAGAACATATAGGTGGCTAAAGAAACAGTGGTACATCTACACAGTGGAATTCTATGCAGTTGTTAAGGAAAATGTTGTCATGAAATTTGTTTATATATTGATAGGTATAGAAATTATTATACTGAGTGAAATGAATCAGAAAGTGAAGGATAGACATAGAATAAACTCACTCATATGGGATGTAAGAATAATGAACGGCATTACAGGAAGAATATCTAAAGATAAACATGAGGATCAGGAGGATCAGTCTATAGTAAAAAGCTTGTCACAAAGAACAATGAATGTCTTTAGAGTAGAAAAGGGTCTACTATGACTATGACAATGATAATTGGAACTGATCACTCTGGAAAGGAACTAGGTTTTGAAAGGGGGTGAAGTAGCATACATGGGCCCCTTCATTAATAGTAGTAAAAACCACATTGTCAAAAGGGAGAGAGAGGCAAAATACCTACCCCAAAGACAGGTGAGGATGGAGAATTGGAAGTAAATGGGGCACATTGGTGGCAGTAAATGTGCATTGGTGAAAGGCGGTGTATATTCAATGACTGAAACCCAACTTTGTACTAATTTGTAACCATCATCTTAAATAAAGCAATTATATTTTAAAAATACATAAAGCTCTAAGAACATTTTTATTACACATTCACAGTGCATATACATGTACTAGTAAATTTAAGTGATGCCTATATTTCCCACCTTCTTTGCCATCGTCCTCCTGGAAGCTCTCATTTTATTATTTTATATATAACTCTCAAGAACTTCAAATATGTTCATTAGTGATTTTCCTAGTTATAGATCAATATTTAACTCCCACCCTTACTAAGAAAAAATAGAACTTTAGATTGATAAGACAACTTTACCAAAAATAAAATTTTAAAAGGCAGATTTATAAACTTGGCATGCATAAATTAAAAATAAGCAGTTTTGTAAGTTAAGTTAAATTTTCACATTATTTTTGCCTAAATATTTTATTTAATGTATGCTAAGTAGAATTTCAATGCCAACAAAATGATAAAATACCAAGGAACTTCTTGTCAAAATATGAGATAGTCTAGTAAATATTTGATCTTATTACTAAATGTTCTTATATTATTATATTATGCATAATACAAATTACATGCTGTACAAAATATAGTATGTAATATTGTATATAACTAACCTTCTTAAGAACTCTAATATAGTAAGAGGTATTATATACTGTAATTGTAATATACAATGTAAAATTTGTATATTTGTATATTATAGCCTTAAATTTTTATATTAAATTCTACAGATGTTTAAACATTTAGTATATATTTACTGAAAGTAATTGTAATGTTTGCAATAGTATTTTTGTTTAGTTTTGGTTTAAGTGTCAAACGAGTAGTGCTCCTTGCTCTGCTGCACTCAAGGGTCACTATTGGCAGTGTTCAGGGCACTGTATGGGATGCTTTATTTTGAACCCAGATTAGCAAGGCAAGCGCTTGATCATTACTATCTTGCTAGTCCCTATAAATGTAATAAAAAATATAAGTTGTTTTAGTTATGGGGACACACACAGAAACACTCACAGGCTTGAAGCTACTCCCAATAATGGTGTGAATGCAGTTTTGTGTTAAAACCAGGCCTCACATATACAAAACATGTACACTACCATATGTATTAAACATCATTTTCTGGGGCCCGGGAGATAGCATGGAGGTAAGGCGTTTGCCTTTCATGCAAAAGGTCATCGGTTCGAATCCCGGTGCCCCATATGGTCCCTCGAGCCTGCCAGGAGCAATTTCTGAGCATGGAGCCAGGAGTAACCCCTGAGCGCTGCCAGGTGTGACCCCCCAAAAAACAAAACAAAAAAAAAACACATCATTTTCTATGTATTTTGTAACTTCTACTTATAAATAAATTTTATAATAAGTTCTTAAAATTTTCTCAAAGAAATAGTAGTTAAGATAGTTGTATTGAGGGGCTGAAGAGATAGCATGAAGCTAAGGCATTTGCCTTGCAACCAGAAGGTTGGTGGTTTGAATCCCGGCATCCCATATGGTCCCCAGAGCCTGCCAGGAGTGATTTTGATTGTAGAGCGAGGAGTATCCCCGGAGCACTGCTGGGTCTGACCCAAAAACAAAAACAAAACCAAAAAAGATAGTTGTATTAAGAAACACCATGCAAAATATCAGCACCTAAAAGTATTCCACAAGGACTAAATTTTGTTTTGTTTTGGAGTCACACCCGGCAGCCCTCAGGGGTTACACCTTGTTCTATGCTCAGAAATCACTCCTGGCAGGCTGGGGGACTATCTGGAATGCCGGAATTAGAACCTTCTGTTCTTCTGTATGCAAGGCAAATGCCCTACATCCATGCTATCACTGACTCCTAAGGACTAAGTTTTAAGATGGTAAATAAAACAGGAAGAAAATTCTGCAAGTTTAGATTTTAGTTCTCTAAATGAACACAGGATCAAATACAAGCCATGATGGTAAATCAATCGCTACTAAAATGCAACAATATTGAGTTTTATTATATTTTTACAAGAATGATTCGAAATGGTAGCTTTGTTAATTTTTAAAATATTCACAAGTGGGGCTGGAGAGATAGCACAGCGGTAGGGCTTTTGCCTTGCAAGTGGCTGACCCAGGTACTGATGGTGTTTCAAATCATGACATCCCATATGGTCCCCCAAGCCTGCAAGGATCGATTTCTGAGCACAGAGCCAGGAGTAACCCCTGAGTGCTGCTGGGTGCGACCCAAAATCCATATATATATATATATATATATATATATATATATATATATATATATA
>PVKC010003484.1:0-38940 GCA_004027635.1 Crocidura indochinensis | reverse complement strand
AACAAAACAAAACAAACAAAAAAAATTGTAGCCAAAGATGTACTTCCCTATAGGCCTTCTACCCTAAACTAAAATGCACAAAGAACCTTCTAGTACTATTTCCTTTTACATGCATATTTGCAAGCCTTCAAAGACTAGTCCTGTACTTTGGTGGGTCCGGAAAGATTCTAGGGAAGAGGTCACATGTAAACAGTGTCTATGAAGCAGGGGAGGAGCAAGTCATGCATGTAGCTGGGGGGAGATGGAGGAGGAAGTAAACAAAGAACACAACTGAGAAGCCCTGAGTGGGCAAGTGTATGTTTTCTGACAGAGAAATAGAGTTAAGCATGAGTATAGGGGAGGTGAAAAGTGGAGGGGAAAGGGTGAAAGGAGCAAGAGAAAGTAGAATAGGAAGGTCTCAGCGGAGTCAGTGTGGTGAAACATATAGAAGTCTGGTTAGATTCTGTATTTCTTTAGATTGACGTGGAAAGCCAGTAGAAGGTGGTTTTGTTGTTGTTTTTTTGTTTGGGGGCCACACTCTGTAACACTCAGGGGTTACTCCTGGCTTTGCATTCAGAAATCATTCCTGGCTTGGGGGATGCTATGGGACGCCGGGGGATTGAACCAAGGTCAGTCCTAGGTCAGCCATAGGCAAGGGGAACACCCTAACACTGTGCCACTGCTCCGGCCCCCAGAAGTTTTAATAAGTAGGAAGTTGCATATCCAAATTCAAGTTGGACAAAGCCCCAAATAACCAGTGTGTGGTGAGAGTTGGTAATAGGGCAGCAGGCAGGGTAGGAAGGTAAGATGAGAAGAAGAGAGATCTTGGGGAAGCAAGTTTAATCATTTAAGTTAGATATATAAGTGACATAACAGCAGACTGGTAACTGTGGAGGTGATGACCAGCGACTAGATCCTGAATATATATTAAAAATAACTGTAAACACGGTTTTCCTATGGTTTGTGAAAAGAGAACATAGAGAAGTTGTCAAAAAATAAAGTGGTATATGAGTCACCTTGGAGATAACTGTCTTATTACTTCTGATGTTTGAAACTACTGATAAAATAGAAAGGATAAGTAAGGTAAAGGGACAAATAGATGTCAAGAAATGGACTGTCACATTATCTGTGCTATACCTCTGCTTTAATAAAGATCATATTGTATGAGGCCTGAGAGATAGCACAGAATTTAGGGAGGTTGATTTTCATATGGCCAACCGAAGTTTGATTCCCAGCATTTCACATGGTTTCCTGAGTCTACCAGGAGAAATTTCTGAGGACAGAGTCATGAATAACTCCTGAGCACTGACAGGGGTGGCCCCCAAACCACACCCTCAAAATAATCATACTGTATTTTTTCTGGTCAAAAAGAAAAATTATTTTCCATTTGGCATTCTTTCCATAATCTGAGTCTGATGTGTTTTGTTTCTTTAGACTTAAGGTGTTCAATCCTCAAGATTATTTATTTCAGTTCATTAACTCATTCATTGTTGTAACCAGTGGATGTAGAGATCAGAAATAGTATTAACATGATTTGGGAGACAGATGGCACGATGTGGGAGTCAATTACAAAAGGTTTTTCTCTTTTTACAATGGAGGAAAACACCTTAATATAAAAGATAATCGTAGTTGCATGCACTCTCTGGTTATTTTAGCAAAGAGTGAAAGGTAGATATTTTAAAGTCGATGTTTATATTAGTCAGTTTTGCTAAGCTAACAAACAGTTGCCCTATCTCAATTGCTTATAAAATGATAGGTTTACAGAGTTTATTCATGTTACAAGTCAGACAAGGGTTTGATTAATGATTCAACCAGCCTCTTCATTCTTAACCTGAAGAAGATGCCCAGACATGAAGCTTAAGAAGGAAAGAGCAAAGGTGTTAGTGAAAACCTACAGAAACTGAAGATTCTGCACAGAAGTGATATTTTGACATCACTCAAATCTATTTAAGTAATTTGACTAACCTCAAAGCCATCAAGAAGGGAACATTTAGTCCTATTATAAGAAACTATCAAATAAATAATTTCAAGTAGTGATATTTATACTATAAGTTAGCTCCATAAGATATGTAACATACTAGGAATATTCAGGCACTCAATTTCAAGTGGATCAAGGCCAGAGTTTTGTTTATGACCATTAGCAATCATGTTCTTAAGTCCATAAAATTAGGATTTGACTGCCAAAAAAACAATTTCACTGGGGATCGCTCTGCCTCTCATTTTGAAACAACAAATGATAAACAAGAAATTCAAGGGTCTTTAATTTCTGAAAATAGAGCAGTTCCCACCACAATACATACCTTATATCTTTGTGTAGGCGTCAAAGATCAATGTTTCTAATTTTTTTGTTCTGTAGTGAAAATGAAGAAAAATCATTGAGAGAATTAAGTTTCAGAAGTCAACTCCTTCCAAATTTATCCTCTCAACCTTTGGTTTAATATTATTTGACATATTAGAGAAACATACATGTTCCTTAAAGGATATAAGTAAATTATTAAACAATATTCTATCATGTGATTATTCTGTGAGTTGAGATATATTTTAGGAAGGAATATCTCACTTAAAAGTGGTACAAAAGCCATATTTGGTGATGAATGCCATTTAGTTACACCATTTTCTTAAAGTAACCACCATTATACTTTGATCCTCTCTCATAAGGCTTTGAGTTAAGAAGGGAAATGCAGAGACTCCTGGGGTGGCAAGAAGATGGAAAGCCCTCAAAGAAATGCACCACAGGAACCCCCATTACATAAATGGTTCTATATAAAAGGTTTATTACCACATCCTTACAGAGTGAAGAGCATGGATAATTCTATTCTGTACATTTTACTGCAAAGTCCTTAAACTACACTACCTCTATCCTACAAATGCTGTACTTTCTCTGTATACATGTATGAATGTGTGTAATTTTGTTTTATGGTACCATAGTTTGCCTGTGTATGTTTAAAAAACTAAGCAAAACTATTCCATCATAAATTGTGGTCATTTTTATTGCCTTAGTTTTTAGTAGTGTCCTATTTAAATAAGTTATTTGACACTAGCTTTAAAGAAAGAATATTTACTCCTTCTCTTAAAGGGTATATGCCCTACACACACACACACACACACACACATATATATATATATATCATTAAATGATATTATGCCATACAACATTTATATCTATTGATTATAAATCACTTAAAGTATCACATATTTTTGATTTTATAATATTTTAATATCATTAATTAAAATATACATAGTTGTTTGTCAACCTTGTTACTACTCTTTAATGTCCAAAGAGGACATTAAAATTTCTCAGTTTCTTGGTCTCTTTTTCATTTTTACTTGTAGTTATATTCTCATGGAACTGGTGGGAGTAATTGCCCTTTGAGAATATAAGACCGAAAGCTAAGTGAAGTATTCTCATTTTATTTACAGGAAAAAGAATGTTGCATTGTTCCTCAATCTAGGCTAGTGCTTGACATGCCATAGGTGACATAATGACCCCAGTGGGCTTTGGCGTTTTAGTTTCAGTTGAGATTTTTGCAGCAGCAATTTCAGTTATGTACGGGCCTTAACCAGAGCTGTGAATGTACCCTTGTATTTCTTAGATGAAAAATATCTCTTTCAAATAGGCATCATGTTGCAAACATATTGCAGAGGGTCTGAAGAAAGAAAGATCTCTATCCAAGATCTTAGGAATGTTTTATGTTTTTCCTCACTTTTAGAGTACTGCATGTCTCTTCACTTTTACACTGAGCCAGGATGAAGTTATAATGTCCCAGTCCACCTTGCAAGGATCAGTCTACTGTAATCACACACTCCCAGGACTGACATGTCTGGTAGAGGTGTCAAGACTACATTGAGCTTGGCGAAGAACTGTCACATTCTATTTCCCCTGTCTTTAGTATTCCTGCCTATGCCCTGAAGTCCCACAAGAATTATTTATATTTATTTATTGTATCTTCCTGTATTAGGTTTCCCTGTATGATGCAGCTTCCTGCTCTTATGTTTCTTAAGTTTCTGGAGGATTTAAGACTCTCAGCTGTTTAATTTACATCAAGAGAAACAACAAAGTCATAACAGAAGAGAGCTGGTACTTCACAGTCCCCAAGCTATCCCCAAGCCATGCTTTTCCTCTTTCACTTAAAATCTAATCCCCTCAGCTTCTTGCTGCCATGCTGCTTCAGAAGAAAAAATAGATTATGCTTGGAATATAAATATTGAAAAATAAATGTTCTAACAATTTGGTTCACTTTTTTTTTAATGTTCACTTTGGAATGATCTGTTTGGGCCCTTAAGTAAATCTTCTCTGACATTTCATTCTCATTTAATATTCACCTTGGTTGAGGCTTCTGAGTCTCTTCTCTTCACAACCCCCTCCTCCTTTCAACTGCTGGTTGCCCAGCAACCTCAAACAGCTGGATGCCCAAACAGGAACAGTAAATGGGATTAACTATGGGGGAAATTAATTGAAGGAAGCATTTGTATGCTCCCAATCAGAATTTTTTCAATGCTAGCTGATTTAGTTGCACTTTGCTATCCTAAGTTGAAATATGAACTGTGGCATGTAAAGGTAGAACTGTTATAACCATAAAAACTGAATATTCAGAGCAATGGTGAGAGCAGCCACCACATAATAACACTTAACAGACCACAGACTTCTGTTTGTAAAATAGCATAAAATTATATTACACAGTTTTTGTCTACACTTTTCTCATTGATGCATGAATTCCATATTCGTTCACTTATTAACTTACTTGTCCATTTATTGAGTGTTTATGGAAAGACAGTGGCTTATTATAGATATTTTATAGAAGTAGGGCTGACCTGGCATTGGTTACAATTCCAGCTTCACAAATTTAGAGTTTTGTGACAGTGAAAGAAACTCTTAAATTTTCTATGCATTAATTTCAACAATGGTAAAAATTAATTTATCAATAGCAAATATACAGGGTATTGAGTGTAAAAATAAAATAGTGTAGAAATAAAATAGAGTGTAAAAAGAAATCACCTATAGTAATTAACTAGGTTAGGTACCCATACGTTTATATAATTGATTTAAATAACATCTTTACAAATTGTTCATGATTCCATGCTCAGAAATTGCTCCTGGCAGGCACGGGTAACTCCTGAGCACTGCCGGGTGTGACCCAAAAACCAAAAAAACAAAAACCAAAAAAAAAACAAATTGTTCATGATTGAGTTTCAGTCACACAATGTACACAGTCCTTCTCCACTGCACATTTCCAGCCACCAATGTCCCCAATTTTCCTGACACTCTCTCCTACCTTATCCCTTGCCTGCCTCTAGGGTAGGTACTTTACTTTCCTCTATTTCTTTCTCTCTCCTCTCTTTCTCTTCTTTTTTGACTCTTTGGTTTGTACTATTGCTAATAAAGGTGTATAAAGAGTATATTTAGAAAATATTAAAGTTTTAAGGTCACTGTAACTTCAATGGAACAGGAGAGTGTTGTTTCAAGCAACATACGTAGAAGGAGAAGACAAATACGAGATTTTTTTCACTCATTTTCTGTGGTATTAGAAAAATAAAGTATAGTAATTGGCAATATCTAATAATGATAATCCCTTCAATTTTAACTGAAAAACAGTAGTCACAAAGAAATGAAAAGGGGAGAGGAGGAGTTTCAATGGTGAAATTGAGATGAACTAGAAATAACAAAAGGACAGTGGTGAAAGATCTTGAGCACTTTGGTGTTGGTGAGTTGTAGTAACCTTATACATCAAAACCATAAATATTTACCCATTATTACCTAAACCATGAGAAAAGAGAAAGAGAGAAAGAAAGAGAAAATAGGAAAGAAGAAAGGAAGAAAAAAGACAAAAGAAAGAAAGAAAATGAAAGAAAGAAAAAGAAAGAAAAAAAGAAAGATAGAAGAAAGAAGAAAAAGAAAGAAAAGTTGGATATAAGTAGATAAATTTATATTAACTTTTAATTTATTTTGGAGGGTTATAATACTATAAAATTATTTTCTATGGATTGAAATACAATACCAAACTCATAACCAATGTATTCATTTGATTTTTAGACTAGAAAAAAAAATATATATATATATATTGGTTTTGGGTCACACCCAGCAGTGCTCAGGGGTTACTCCTGGCTCCATGCTCAGATATCGCTCCTGGCAGGCACGGGGGACCATATGGGGCACTGGGATTCGAACCGATGACCTTTTGCATGAAAGGCAAACGCCTTACCTCCATGCTATCTCCCGGGCCCCTGGAAAATATATTTAATTGGATTTTTTAAATGTGATTTATACTTCCTTGTAATGTATTAATTTGAAAATTAATTTTTAATTCCTTAATTTCACCTCTAACAAAATAAATATTATTATACTTTTTAAATAGAATTTCTAAAGAGTGAAGACATCCAGAAATCAAGATTTTGATGATATCCTTCTATACAAACATGGAGATATTTGAGCAAGGAATTTATTCATTCATTCGTTTGTTTGTTTGTTTGTTTTATGTAGCCCATTGTGATTTAAACGTTATTTATAATTGGGTTTAAGACATACAATATCTCAGGACCATTCCCATCACCAGTGCCAACTCCCTCCGCCAATGTTTCCAGAATCCATCCATGCCACCACCCCACCCAGCCTGCCATCATAACAACCACTTTTTTAAGGTTGGTGGATATATATTAGATCTCATAATTACATTGTTGTTGATCCTGGCTTGTTTATTTAGTTATGTCCTTTCTTAACACCTGCAATGTAACTGAGATACTTTTGCTCCTGTCCCCCTGAACAAGGACTTTTAAAGAAAAAGTTCGACAATATATGAACAGCTACCTGATAATTTAATTCCTTAGGATGATACAATTCTTCACTGTTTCACTCTGTATGAATATACTTGTTCAGTTTATAAACCTTTTTTTTCTAAATGATAATAGGATAAATAGTTCAATGAGGACATGGGTGGGGTTAATATGCTACAAGAATTTCTGATGACCAGAGATTAACACAGATTGATTGGTGGAGTGTCTTTGTGATAGGATATTCTGTTACCTTCTCTTTCTGCTTTTACTTTTACAAAACACCTTTACCCTCCCATTATTTTTCAATAGAAGGAAAATGATAGAAAACTCCTCTCTAATGAAGTACAAATCTGGATTTGTTACCTAAGTAAATCATTTTTCCCCCAACAACAACAGAGGTCATATTAGTCATTGGTGGTTACTAGGGATTATATATTTTCTGTACTCTGAATCTTAAAATGTTTGAAACAAAAAAATAAGTAGAAAATAGGGATGTTTAAAACAACCGGAATAAATAAATAATTCAGTAATTTTAACCTCTCAACTACCTGCAAAGCAGTCATTATAGCTCAAATGGAGAGCAGGTCTTCTGAGAAACATAGTATTTATCATTTATTTAATACACATAGCTGCAGCCTAAGGAAGAAACGTTTCAAACGTAATGTCAACAGGCAAAGGATCACACTAAGAGTCATCAAGCTCACCTTTCATTTCTCCCTTAGGCAGAACTGATATGAATTCATTCCAGGTCATTCTATTATTCATGCAAGGAACTGTCGATCATAAATGCAATATGAAGAGAAGGTACACCCATGCGAAGCATGAAATATTATCTCTAATAACTGGCAATTTAATTTCAAGATTTGGGGACTACTCATTTTAAAGTACCTGAAGCAAAGTTCTTAAAGCACAGACTGAAAAAAGAAATGCATTGTTCTATTTTAAAAATCCTTATTCTTTGCTAAAAAGTTAAAAGTCTTGAATTCAAAGATCATATAGAAATAATTCACAACAAACAAACAAAAACAATAGCAGGATGTGGGGAAGGAGGGAAATGGGGAGCAATGGTGGTGGAAATGTTGCACTGGTGAAGGTGGATCTCCACTTTTATAACTTAAACTCAATTACAAACATGTTTATAATCAGGGTGCGTAAACAAAAATAGTAATAAAAACAAATAAAAATAAATAAACAAACAAAATGAAGCAAGAGAATGCCTTGACAAATGACTATCTCAAAGTAAGAAAAATTTTACATGCATCCAGCATAAATGCTTTACTGCTTAGTCTTTAAAATTTTTTTTTGGTTTTCTAATTCTCGGGAAAAATGAGAAAACAAGCAACTGAGATTACAGTAGAATTCAGAATTTTGGGCACACCTACATCATCAAAGCTCTCATTTTTGCCTATTGATAGGGTTATCACACTGCTGGCTGTTGGATACCGTGACCTAACAGTGGCCATCTTTGCTTTAACCTTTCTGCCATTTTTCAGCTTTGCATCTGCAAGCAACCTACGTGCAGCTTTGCTGTAAGGCCTCTGAGCTATCAGAAAAACAAGCAGTCACAAAAACAATATGTAACTCTTTTAGCCCAGAGGAGAAGGACACAGCCTGGGACCACTCCCCCTTTCTGGGATGTAACCAAACTCCCCTGGCCCATATACTTGAGTTGACAAAAACATCCAATATTGTGCTATGCAACATTGTTTTTACAAAGTTAATTTCTTAAAGTTTGCCCAACCATAAATCTGTTAGAACTCAGAAATGTAACTTGCAGACCCTCCCTCAAGGTCATAGAGTGTCTCCATGGAGACTGCTGACCTGCAAGGTTATTTTGCCCCTCACCTGTTGCCCACTTTCCATATTTGGAAAACAATGTTACCTCCTCTGTCCCACCCAACTTGTGTTGTGTCCATACCTTATTTGGAATAAACCAATGGTCTGCGTGCCAAAAGAATGATTGACATTGCCTTTGCCAGACCCTTCTGCCTGTCTATAAAAGCAGGCACTTTCCCCATTAAAGATGCCTTTGACCGGATTTTTCGCCTTAGGCCTCGTCTTTATTAACCTCTCCAGATTCTTTACAGGTGTGGTGTGCTCTAAGTCCTGCAAAACAAAGGTGTGGTCGTCCAGAAGCCTCTCTTCGACTCCTCGCTGGCCGGGCCCTTCTGGGGGCTTCCAGGACGCCCGCAGCTGGTTAACAGAATCTAAGAATCACCCACTAGTAAAATCAACAACAATAAAAACTCCTTACTTTAGGACCAGAGGGATATTCTAGTTTAGGAAGTAAAGTACATTTAATGAATCAAACCAATCACAGCTGAAGTGTCAACACCACATATAAGAGCACCATCAAATAAGAGAGTATGTATCCCCTTCTTTTCACCTCTCACCTTGAAAAAGAAACTAACACAAATGCTTACATCAAAGTTTAACAAACCAGGTAGCAATACTTAACACAAAGCCAGAAATATTGGATAATATTCTATCAAATGAAACTACCCAAACAATATATTCAAATTTATTTGTTATATGCTCATTTATGCATACTGTTTACTGTCTCTTGTTTTTGCATTAAATGGGGGTGACCATATGAAATCTCTAAATGCATTATGTAGAGGCAATGAACAGTGGTGTTGACAGCAGCTCTTAGATTTTTCAGAATACTGAGGAAACTGTTCTATGAACTGAAATTAGAGCAGCAGATAAAGACAACATTAAAAGTAGCCAGAGTTCATCCAGCCAAGAAAAAAATAAAAGGAAGTCAAAAAGAAACATGGGCTATGGATCCTGGAGTTCCTGTACCAGGGAGGCAAGAGCAAGAAGTGTAGCAGATGTAATCTGGACTCCATCTAGGGCAACCGCCTGGAACAGATGCTGTCTGTGAATGGCTTGTATTTGCCAGCTGTGGCAGGGTAAGTGGGTGGGCTGACTATGATTAAATGCAGACTAGAAACAAGCTCTCACATACGGGATGTATTAAGCTGGTTTGCTTGTTGGATTTCTGGTCTAGTCCCAAATTTTCTCCAATTGGACACTTCTCTGAGCAAAGTGAAAAAGCACAAGCAATAACCAAAGCCAAAGCCCACCTGCTACGAATGATGTTCGGTTCTCTATGGTAAACTAGTTAGTTCGAAATGCATCTCTGGTCACTTTCAGTAAGATATGAAATCAATCAAAAAAAGCTGAAGACACAGAAAATGACAGAATTGGAAGAGTGGTATCAAAGTGATAGAAGACAGACTAACTACATACAAACTGAAAGCTTCCGACTCAGAAAAAAGCATCATTCAGCCGATTTCTTCAATCTTTTCCTCACAATCTACAATACCAAGGAGTTGACTCATGATACCCCAGTCTTAAGTCAGGTTCAGTGATTTGGGATGGGACATATGATGGATCAAAAACATACATATGTGCTTTTCTGTTGACTGGTTTTTCCTGGTGTGTTTTGACAAACAAGCAATCCCAGGTCCTGCTCGTTGGGGCTTTAGAGAACCCTGGAATTCAGAGAAAAGGAATCCTATAGGTAGTAGGATGCAGAGCAAAGGACATAAAAATGAGAGAAAGAAAAATCTGGTGAGGGTTACCCAGTAGGGTGAACCCTAAAAAATCAAAACTAGAAGTATTCTAGGTCCAAGTATGTCCACTAGCTTGGACTCAAGTAAACTGAGTGAGCAGGACAGAAAGGGCTTAGAACAGCAGGAAGAGGAGGATAATGATGAGAGCAATAGATTGGAGGAAATGGTTAGAAAGAGAGCTGATAAAAAAGCATGATGTGCCTCCCCAGCAGTGCTAATGAATGTGAATCCATCTAGATAAAAAAGAAGACATGATCTAGCTCTTTTTAGGAGTAATGGTTGAGAAAAATATTGACTAGGGTCATGGTATCAGGTATCTTGAAAGCTGCCAGGAATTCACCCTGCAAAATGCCTGGGACATAATAGGCTCTCAAATCATGCTAGCATCTTTCTTTTCCATAAAGTTGTCTTAAGCAACATTGAAATAAAAGTCTCTGCTGTTCACAAAAATTTGTAAATACTATAAAACTAAATATATGCATACTTTATGACCACTCCATTCCTAAATATATATGAGTAGAAGTGTACCCACACATTTACCATAATACACTTAATAGCCGGAGTATTTGCTGCAGTAGTTATCATAACGGTCACAAACCTGTAAACTAGCAAAATGCTAATGCAAAGTAGCTAAGATAAATAAGCAGTGGCATAAAACAACACAATATTAAGACCATTTATCCTCACTGCTATATAGTATAAAATTATAAAAATAAAACACATAACACACATATTAATAAAGTCATAAATAAGATGCAAAAGAGAATACACAGATTCATTTCAATTTAAATAAAGTTAAAAAATAAATTATCAGCATTCATACTTGTACAAGTCAGTATATTAGCTACTGAGAGGTATCTGGGGACAAAGAATGTTTCTCAGGGCTTGGAATGTCCTTAATAATAGCTATTATATCGAATGAGCCTATTCACAGTGTGTTTCAGGGAAAATCACATGAATGCCTATGTGGAAATATTCTTACTGCTTTAAAAGAGGATCTATACATACAGATTTTCATACAAAAGACAGACATAACTCATATTTGATATGTACTATGGCACTGTAATGGAACAGAATAGGTGCTAGTACTAAATCAAGCAAATTAAAAGTTTAATTCAGAACCAAAGAGATCATAAAGCTGGTAGAGTGCTTTCTTTTCATATGACTAACAGGATCTGCTATATTAAATAAATTTTCAGGAGTGATTCCTGAGTACAGAGATCCTAGGAGTAATCCTTGACCACCATGGATTGTGGTAACTAGACCAAAAAATTAAAAGTCTTGGTTCATTTTTTTCACTCATTCTATAAATTGAGGAAAGGCTCAATACACTTCATTTATTTGAAAAATGGAAATAAGTAAGTCTATATCAATGAGGTATTTTAAAATTTTATAGAAATGGCAAATTATCTGTACTACCAGTGACTATTAATATTATTTCTGTCCTCTCACTTCCTTAGTCAACATCAATATATTCTGTTTTTGTGATGTGATATACAAGTACACTCTTCAAGGCTTCTCTGACGCTTGTCACTGCAACACATAATTTGTTAGTATTGTTTCTTTTATGACACATTTCCTATCATATATTCTGCAAATGGATGCCAATGGATTTTATAAGTGGTTCCTTTGCTATTTTGCTTATAGTATGTCAGTTTTATTTAGCCCATGTAACTAGCTGCATTCTTTGACAATCACTTCTACTCCCCAACTGATGGAAATGGCCATTTTAGTGCTAACAGAATGCAACCACTGCATAGCTTGGAGAATCAGATATAGTCCAGATTATGAATATCTCCCTTTCTTAATAGTCAAATTCACCTGGTGGGTGACTGTAACATCATCCAACTTCTTGATTGGCATGAGTGATTCAGGGACCAAAGATGAGAATCCCTTAAGTTATGGAGCATCAAAAACTGGGTTGTGAAAAATTGGCACAGATGGAAAGATAAGAAAATGAATAAAGGCAATCTCCCCAGTTCATCCTCTCCCCCCCATGACATGCCAATTTTGAAAACTTCATTTCAATTCCCTCCCTGACTTCCCTTCCATATTCTTTTCACACATACTCTTTTCTTCCCTAATTCTATTACTCCTTTTCAGTTTTTCCTTGCTTTGTTTCTATTTCTCTAGCCATCTGGATTATCACACTCATAAATGAAACTTAAATCCAGGATGAACATCCTAAGAAATTAAATACATTGTATTCAATTTATTTTTTAATTAATATGACAAAGTGAACCAAAATCTCATTTCTTTATATACTGGTTAATGAACCTACGTTTTGGCAGAAATCAAAGCTTTCTTTCAGAGTTTTCTCCTCCCCCTTTTCAGGGCTTTTTAAAAAGTAGCTTTACATGCAAGTTTCAGTAGGGGTTTGAGGATGGAAGTTAAATAGTACAAACTTTCTCCCTTTCTCTTCATTATCAAGCTTTCCTTCTTTTGCTGAGCATCTTAAACAAGCAGGCGGATGTTTTTCCTCTTTTATTTTATAATTGCTTATGTTGATGTGCAAGACAACATTTTCAATGAGATGCAAACAGAGCTGCCCAAATGGCAATAATGGGGGCTTTGTGGATAGCTCAGCGTGTGCTATGTTTCTCTGAAGCCTTTAGAGCTATATCCCCAGTTCTACAAAGCAGTACATT
The DNA here is from genome assembly GCA_004027635.1 of Crocidura indochinensis. Lineage (NCBI taxonomy): Eukaryota > Metazoa > Chordata > Mammalia > Eulipotyphla > Soricidae > Crocidura > Crocidura indochinensis. The sequence goes on along the minus strand of PVKC010003484.1, from coordinate 25,964 downwards.
TCAACTTCCTTTCCTCACATCCAAAGCTCTGACTGTGAGAAAACTAGCAGGTAGAACAGCCACTCAAGAAGTTTCCCTCTCTTCAATAAATATATCATTTAATTTCAACTGACAGTCAATTATTACATTTTAAGTAATCAGTAGCACTTTATGAGAATTTAATGAAATGCTGCCATGATATAGTAAACCAGATCTGACTGAAACAGCTATTTTATTCAAAGGTTTCTGCTCTTCAATTAGCATCCCCTGTTAATACATCATAATAGCAACCGTGATAGAAAAAAATAACATTTTCTAATTTACACCTGAATGACACATAAAAGATTGCTAAGCACTCTGGAAACATAATAAAATTATATTTATAGTGGTAGTAATACATTTTATGGGTAGGGAGAGAATTATGGCAAAAGTCTTGAGTGAATGAATAAATATAAATTATATTAATTTAGTATTGTTTTAAGAATATTCACTGAAGTATGAATATTTTGTTCTGCATAACTATTAGAACTTTTTAAATTTTAATATAATTTGATGCCCTGAACTACAGATTGCTATTTTTTAGATCACTTAAAATTAAGTATCTGAACCTAGATCTGTTAATATTAATGTTATAAAAGAGAAATGAAAATTTCTGTGTAACAAATTTGTGCACTAGAAATTTCTGTGGATATATTTTGTGTCCTTTATAATTTATGGCTTGTGTGTGTGTTTATTTTATTTTATTGAAACCATTGTAATCTTTATTGTTGAATTTGAGGTATACAATGAGTCAGGGCCATTCCTACCACCAGTGTTGACTTTTCTCCACCAAAGAAACCAGAGTGCATCTTATATCACTACACTTTGCCCCCCTGGCCTGCCAATATAACAGGCCTATTTTAAATTTAAATTGTTAAAGTTTAGATCCCTTGATTCTATTGTCATTAACTTTGGCTGGGATATTTAGTTCTGTTCTTATTTTTCCCCACCAATGCCTTCGAGATCATTTGGCAACTGACCCCTGTTTTGTTTGTCTTCTGCATCATACGCAGCAATGCTCAGGGTTTAACTTCTGGCTCTGCATTAAGGAATTATTTCTGGAGGTGCTTATCGAAGCAATGGGGTGCTAGATATTGATCTTGGATCAGTAGAGTGCAAGACAAGAACCCTACCACTATCCTTTTTCTCCGGCTGCTCTGATGTTTTTCTGGTTTGTTTTGTTAAGCTTCTACTAAAGTAGGGCAAACAATGGTCCCTACTTCAGACGAGTTAGTTCACTATTGAAGCATTACTATTGGTAATTAAGGATGAATTTATAGTCAGACTCTCACTCAACATTCCCTCAAAAAAGCTGATGGAAATTGTACTGTTTAAACTAGAATATGCCATGACATGAAAGAAGCAGGTTGTCAATCATACATGAATAAAACTGATTACATCCTGCCAAACTCAAAAACTTTGGAATTCTTGAGGATCTTTACAGACTAGGAACTTAACCAAATCAATCAGTAGTATAATTAAAGTCAGATTGGCAAGTTCCTGACTTGTCCTGATATCCTTCAGGGTTTTTTTTTTTTCCAAAAGTTGAATATAAGATTCCTTATACAAAATTCCAGCAAAGAAAATTTGAGATCTAGCTAGCAAATTCCTATTCAGGGACAGTCTATTGTGTCTGCAAATCTATTGTATCTATGATTGAATGATAGGCCTCTCCAGGGTTTTGAAACAGGGCTTCCCTTGACACGTGGGTTATTTTCTGAGGTAAACACAGGCACTGTAGACTCACAAGAAACTCTTATTTTCCTTAGCTACCTACACGAATTAAAATAGGGAGAACTATACAGAATTTGGATTTTTACCAGAAACAGTCCTTCTTTAAGAAAAAAACAACTATCATGTGGAAGGATAAACATTTAGAATTCATAAGGTTTATATCATTTGAGTCATTTGTTATGTGGCCTATCTCCATTCCATCTATCTAGATTTCTAATAGAATAGACCATGTAAGCTCTGATAAAATAGAAGATTCTAGTAGAATCAATCTGTTCTTTGTATTTATTTTGCCCCATTCATTGACTTTAGAATCTGCATCCATATAGATTTTCCATGGATAATTAAATTCTTTCAATGCTCATTTTGTTTGATGCTAATTTTATTGTTTGACCAGCCCTAAAAAGATCCTAGTTGGATAAAGAAAATTTCCTCTTTGCTCCTAAATTACAAAAGGCAATCATTTTTAGAGTAAATAATTTTTTAATAATGTGTATAGAGAAATGCTGTTTCATTGAAAATATTTATCATTATAGCAGATTCTTTATAAGAATCTTTTCTATTTAAAACTTTTGAGATATTATGCACAAATTATTGGCAAATTGAAGGTAGCAGAGATAATGCAATATCTAGTAGTGATTTACCTGATTTATTCTCCAAATATATGTAGAACAAACACTGTTTGTATCTAGATATTAATTGTGTGATATTCTGTTACACAAATTACCTATCTAAAAGATTTTCATTGCTTCCAGTTACCCTCAATTTTTTAAAAGCTAATTTATTTAAGCACAATGGTTACAAACATGTTCAAAATTTCAGACATAAAATGCACATCACTGTTCACCAGTTCAACTTTTCCACCATCATTGTTCCTCCACTTTCTACCTCCCCCCACTTTCTGCCTGTCTTCAAGATAGGCATTATATTTCTCTGACTGCACTTACCACTCTTTGTGATAAGCTTTTATTTTTCTTAAATTTATTTATTTATAAATAATATCAAATTATATATTTTTATACATATTTATATATGTAATATCATTATACTATAGTACATATTAATATATAATGCACATATATTACAATAAATTAATAGATATATAAATAACATATACTAAATAAATATTTTTATAAATTTATTTTTCTTAAATCTCACATATAAATGAGACTATTCTGTGCTTACCTTTTCCCTCTGACTTAATTCACTCAACATAATAGTCTCAAAATCCATTCATGTATAAGCAAATTTCTTGATTTAATTTCTTCTAACAACTGTATAGTATGCAATTTATATATGTACCACAGTTTCTTTAGCTATTTATCTGTTATCGAGAATCTGGGTTGTTTTCAAATTCTGGCTATTGTACATAGCACTGCAATGAATAAAAGTGTGCAGAAGGCATTTTTGTATTGTGTTTTTGTGTTCATAGGGATTATCCCTAGGAGTGGAATAGCTGGATCATATGGGAGCTCAATTTCCAGTGTTTGTGCATTCTCCATATTGTTTTCCAGAAAGATTTGACTAGACATCATTCCAACCAGCAGTGAATGAGAGTTCCTTTCTCCCAACATCCAGGCCAGCAGTGGATGTTCTTGTGTTTTGTGATGTGTGCCAGTCTCTGTGGAAAGAAATGCTACCTCATTGGTTTTTTATTTGCATCTCTCTGATAATCGTAATTATAATTAGCAATATGGAACATTTATTTCATGTACCTTTTGTCAAAATGTATTTCTTCTTTGAGGAAATGTCTGTTCATTACTTCTCCCCATTTTTTGATAGGGTTAGATAGATGCTGCAGTTTGCTTCAGATTTTCCTACAGTCTTAGAAAGTACAAGTTTAGCTTTTTTTCCTCAAACCTGACTTGACATAAGTGAAACCTAAAAATCTAATAATACAAATTCATTAGGGGGTTCTATCTTGCCTTACAGTTGAGCATTCTACTTAAAATAGGGAGAAGCATAGCAAACTGAAGGCAGACTATTTAGCATAATTCCTAAAAAACACTATCACAGAAAAGCTTTCATGAGTAAAAAATTTCCTTGGAAAGAAGTCTGACTAAATAACCAGGCCATTCACATCATTATAGTAGAATATGGAAATATCACTAAGAACATCAGCATCTTCAGCTTGAGAGCTTTAATACACTCAATGCGTGTTGATGCATAAACCAACTGAAATTGAATTTGAATCATATTCAAATAGTATTCGTTTTCTCTTCATTTACCTCTTAGAATTACTTGGATTTATGACTCTTAAAGCTTCTTACAATCCTGGTTATTTACTTTAGTTTACATATTTATATTAGTTAATATTCCCCCTTGTCACTTTAGTTAATTTTTAAAATCCTGTATTCTGAAACCATTTGCTTTTGCCACCAATTCTAAAATATACATTGATTTGGAGCTAATGTAGTCTGATTTGCATAACAGTACATTGGTGCTTTGCACATGGTCAACTAAGATCAATCTCGCCATCCCACATAGTGTCCTGAGGCCTGTCAGGAGTAATTCTGAATGCGAACCTGGAGTAAAACCTGAGCACTGAGTGTGACCTCCCTCTCTTCTCAAATGGTCTGATTATATAGAAATGACATTTACCGAAGACTCCTTATCTCATTCAAGATTTTTATCTTCAATCAATTCTAGATCAGTAAATAATATTTGCATTCACAGCAGGAAATAAATAATTAAATGTGAAAATGACAATATGGACCACTATATGAGTCTTATACATTCCCCTCTTCCTATCTCCTACTATTGACCCAACATTAATTAAGAAATTCTTCTCGGGCCCGGGAGATAGCATGGAGGTAAGGCGTTTGCCTTTTATGCAAAAGGTCATCGGTTCGAATCCCGGTGCCCCATATGGTCCTCCGTGCCTGCCAGGAGCAATTTCTGAGCATGGAGCCAGGAATAACCCCTGAGCACTGCCGGGTGTGCCCCCCCCCCAAAAAAAAAAGAAATTCTTCTCATACTGCCATTGACCATCTTGGTCTCTCATAAATCACATATTCCAAGACAAGACACACATCTAACCTTCTTCATAGTTCTATAAGACTTAACCTTAGTTAACCTATCTCCATAAAGCCCTATAAATGTGCCATTTTCTTTAGGCTGTTCATTACTAATGAATGTCTTCTTTATTTTAATAATGTAAATAAAATTATATACTTAATTATCTAGTACATAAACTTTATCTTAAAATTTTATTTTAAGCACCATGATTTACAATACTGTCTGTGAAAGAGTTACATATCAGCCTGTCATCCACAATAAGAGATAATATTTGTTCTTACATTTGTAAAAACATCATAAAATAATATAATAAAAGTTTATTATTTTATTACATAAAATTTTACCTGAAAATAAAAATGAGAAAGATATCGGAATATAGACGATTACTAGTTCATAGAGAAAGACATGCAAGGAACATCTACAAATTAATTTGTGATAAAAGATTACAACCGGGAAGATAGATTGTTAAATAATTTGTCATTAAAATATATTACAAAATAAATTACTGAACTAGGTGATTAGTTTCATATCAAACTTCTGTGAAATGCAGAATTTTTCTCCAAGAATATGAACATTTTCATTATCTCTTTTACCATTCTTTTCAAATATTTACTCCTTGGTTCAACAATGGAAAGAAAAGAAATAAAAGTACAAAGAATGGAACAAAGAAGATAAAACATCTCATCTTGTGATCATTTTGTTAATGTAAAATGAATCTCAAGATCTATATAGAATTTATTATTAATAATTGGTAAATTAATTTTACAAGTCTATAGGATAGGTGTGTGATCAGATACAAATATCACTTATAATTTTACATAGTATAAATAAATCAAATATGGTGAAACAAACTTCTGGAATTGTAAAGAAAGACTTAATTCTAGGCTCCATACTATGACATGTGCAAATACTAAGATCACTAGCCACAGAGGTCTCATTTTATCATACATGTCAGAGAGGAAAACTTCTAGGCATCATAAAAGGACTTAGGGGAGAGTAAAAGAGCATGTATGGAGCCTGTAGTTATACGCATGGCAGTATGCTTCAAGGCGGAGAAACCTTGTATCTCTTAGGCCAGGGGAATTGCCTTTCTAATATCCCCATTTTTTTACTGTGCCTATGAAAAAATTAAAAAGCACACATTAAAACAAATTTTTGTAATTGTTGTTGCTTGTTTTTCCTTTTCTTTGCCTTTTCTTTTTTTTTCTTTCTTTCTTTTTCTTTTTTTCCTGTGCTTTGATTCATCTTTATTTCAGGTCCATGGTTAGTGTTTGGTTGTTACCTTTATTGCTGTGGTGCTTTTCGGATTTTTGTTTGTTTGTTTGTTTTTGTTTTTCTTTGTTTTCTTGTTTTTATGGGGGTGATTTATTTGTATTATTTTATGTTTTCCTTCCTTTCCCCCCTTTTTAAATTGATTTTTATAGTCTCTAGTACTCCCCCTGTTTTTTGCTTGTTTGAATTTTTGCCCCCCCTTTTTTTCTTAGCTTCAAACAGAACCATATAACTTGAACCATCTTGTTCTGCCTCACAAAGTGAGGGGGAAACAATAGAGGGCACCAAGACCAAATAATCATATGAACATTGAGTAGATATAAAAAATGATCAGACCTAAACACCAAATCCAAAGCCAACTACAACAGAATTGATGCCAATCTACAATAAGCTAGACACAGTAGGGACCACTTATAATAGCAGCCCAGGGGGCAAAGGAGGGGCATGCTGGGTACAGGGGTGGAGGGAGGACAACACTGGTGGTGAGAATGCCCCTGATTCAATGTCACTATGTACCTAATATACTACTGTGAAAGATTTGTAATCCACTTTGGTCAAAATAAAAAATTATCAATTAAAAAAAACTTTAAAAAGCACAAAATAATAAATAAAATAACTGAATTTATATTTCTTAAATCATGAAATATTTATATGAAAGACAGATATCTAAATAAATAAAACACTACCACGCTCATGTCATTAAAAGTAAAATAATAATTAAATGTGTAAATGATATTAAGATTTTAAGGATCTTTAAAGGACAACAGTAAGTTGTAAATAACAAAGTTTCAATTAATTCCCTAATGTTTCAAGAACAAGGTGTTTCTTAGTAAAATGTTATTAGTGAAATACTCAAGTTAGTGTCTTCTGTGTAATACACAAAGATGAACTTAGCATATTATTAAGTCTTTCTTTAATCATCAAAATTCATTTGTGAAACTCCAGAAAAACACCACTATAAATTGAAAACAGGAGCATTAGCAAAATGTTATTTATGCATATTTATTTATCCATGTTTAATTACCAAATAAGAGGATTGGTATTAAAATTGAAATAAAATTAAAACCTTTAATTAATGTAGAATAAATCAAAATAATTTAAAATATTTATAGCAATATAAATTAAAATACTGAATTAAGTAATCAAAGATATAGAGAGTTCTTTTAACTTAAATTGAATTCTATTTTTAGTTGTCAATTTGTTTCAATAATAAATTACGTTGTTATTTATGTTATAAGTCAGATTTATTTATTTATGCTTGGATAGATCTCATCTGATACACTGACAATTTCATAAGATGAACACATGTAGGTTCTCAAAGACAGATCATTTTTACATGTGTACGATAGTGCCCACTTTAGCACTTATCAGTGCTTATAAGATTAGGAAATAGTCAATACAAAATAAGATAAAAATAACTTTTTAGACATATGTAATATGAAAATCATATGTAAATTTTCTAAAATCAAATATTAGGATTTCAATAAATTTTAATTAAAGACAATATTTTATGAATTAATATATGTTCCAAATGTCACTTTTGCTGTAAGTATAAATGTGTGATAGTTTGTATGAAAAATGTAAAATATGTAAAATTTAAGCTAGACTTCTCTAATCAGTTCTCCAAGGGAATGAAGTAAAAAAGAAAAAAAATCTACCTGCAGTGAAAAGATAAAATAACAGCCAATCTTGAGCCATAACTACTTTTAAAGAAGAACTGAAAATTCCCTTTGGAAAGGGCTTACATATAAACCCCACCATAAACCTCAAAAAGCAATGTTGCAAAAAGAAGAACAGTCAACACATGCTAAGAACTGTTTCTGAACTTTTTACAACATAAAAAAAGAATGTTTGGAGGTATCTAAGTGGATTATGATGAGTGAGGGATAATCCTTAAGAGAAAATAAAAAAGAAAAAGATAAAGTACAGTAGGAAACTTATTTGTGAAAATTATTATATCACTAATGAAGTCATTATTTCAATGGCGGATTTAGTAAGGTCTTGTTATTTATTATATGTCCAGTCCTTTAAATAGGGTATTTCTTTAGAGATGACAGCATTAAGCAAATGAAGTTGTCCAGAAATTCAAAGCTCCAGTACTGCAAATTTTAGGGGCATATACTCAATTACAGGGCCTCCTGACATGAAAATGGTGACTATTTGTGGGAATCATTACAGTTGCCAGGCTCTCCCTGAAGAAGATACAACACACACACATACACACACTCACAGATCAACAAACAATGGCATGCATGAAGTATGGCAGATAGGAGTCTCCACAGGGAATCCTAGAGGGTTAATGATAAGGTTATGATAAGGTCATAGAGAAAATGGTGATTCTGAGTGATGGATGTAGCAAGTGTGGCTTTTGCAGCATTGGGGCATGGCCTACCCTCAACTCCTGAGATGGCTAGCTTTGTCCTGCATTGGGATGGTGTAACCTTAATCTTTCACAGCTTGGTTTCCTTCTTGTTCAAGAAAAGAGTGAATCTCTGGAGCTGGCCCACTTGAAATATGGTAATTCACTTCTTGCCTTTTTAAAAGATGATCCAAGAAATTATACATAGAATGGATCTTATATTATACATAGAATGGATCTTAAAAAAACTGAGCCCATTTTCACCATCTATTGCAAGACAGTCTTCCTCTTTCTCCACTTCCATTTTCTTACTACTCACTCTCAGATGACAGAATAGATGGAAGTTAGTATTAGTTTCTTGTACATGTATAGAAGAGAGTAATAAGGAAGGTGTAAGAGATTCAACAAATTGATAAAATAAAGACACATGGCTTACACTCTTTTACAAAGAAATTCAAGGTCTATTTCAGTGGTTCTTGGCCTTTTCTGTATTTTAGAAAAATTCTCAGGCCTAGGTCATATTCCATACTGATTTAACTTTAGTCTCAGGCATTAATATTCTTTAAAACTCCCCAGGTAACTTCAATGTGCCATGAAGATTGAGTGTTACCTCTCAAATATTAATGTGTCTAAAGATTACCTGGGGAGATTGTTAAAATGCAGTTTCTTTTTTGGTAGGTCTGGGTGGAACCTTTGATTTTGCATTTCTAATAAGCTTCCAGGCAATAACAATATCTCTACTTGGAGATCATATTTTGTGCACCAAATGTCAAAACAGAATTAATGGTATAATGTTTGAAAAGTAAATAAAATATAAAAACATTAAATATATTTTAAATATAAGAAAACAGGAAGAGGGGCCGGGCAGTGACGCTGGAGGTAAGGTGACTGCCTTGCCTGCGCTAACCTAGGACGGAAAGCGGTTCGATCCCCCGGTTCCCCATATGGTCCCCTGTGCCTGCCAGGAGCGACTTCTGAGCGAATAGCCAGGAGTAACCCCTGAGCGTCACCGGGTGTGGCCCAAAAAACAAAACAAAAAGAAGAAAACAGGAAGATATTAAACATTAAATCAAAGGCAATCAAAGATAAAGTATCAAAATGAAAAAAGTAATTTTTGTCCCAGAATTTAAAAAGAATGTAAAAATAGTGAAAGAATTTTAAAAGAATGTAATTTAAAAATGTAAACGAATAAAGCATTAACTTAAAAGCTAACACAAGAACAAATGTAAAAGTGAAAATGGGGCTGGAGAGATAGTAGAAAAGTTAGGGCACTTGCCTTGCATATGGCTGATTCATGTTTGATCTTGGTCACACCACATGAATCCTTGAGCTCCACCTGAAATTATTACTAAGTGCAGTCAGGAATAAGCTCTGAATACAGTCAAGATTGACCCAAAAACCAAATTAATAAAATCTAATTTAAAAAGTGAAATGGACATGTTTGTAGCTATGGTGCTTCAATTAATTATTTTTTAAAAAATGATGTGAAATGCCAAGCTAAGGGAGAAAGAAAAACAAAATAATACCAGATACCTAAAAAAAATAAAAACAACTCCAAGGACCAGAGAGATAGCACAGTGGTAAGGCATTTGCCTTGCATGTGGCCAACCTTGGGCAGACCCGGATTCAATTCATGGCATTCCATATAGTACTTCGAGCCTACCAGTGGCGATTTCTGAGAGCAGAGCCAGCTGGGTGCAAAAAAATAAATAAATAAATACATCAAATTGTGAATTAAAAAAGAGAGAATCATAAAAGGAAAAGTGTAAATAAATAATAAAACATACTAACAAATATGACTATAAAGAATATAGATAATTTACATTGGATAACTAGTATCTCCTAACTAAATAATCTCTTAAATGGATTGAAAAACAATGGAGACATCTATGAAATATTTTCCTAAAAGAGGGAAAACCATTCTGTAGTCTAAGAGGTTGAAATAGACACCAGGATGTAAACTAACTTAAATTAAAATGTATGTTGAATGGGGCTAGAGAGATAGCACAGTGGTAGGGCTTTTGCCTTGCTCACAGCAAGCTCAGGACAAGTGATTTTTCAAATCCCAACATCCTATATAGTACATTGAGCCTGCTAGGGGCATTTTCTGAGTGAAGAGCCAGGAGTACCCTTGAGTGCTTCCGGGTGTAAACCAAAAACATATATATATATATATATACATACATACATACACAATTATATATACATACACAATTATATATAATTGTGTATGTATATATACATATATTAAATATATAATACATTTAAATGTTGAAGAAATTCCACAATTTCAAGAACAACAAAAGCAACAAAAGTAGAAGAGAAGATCTATCTCAAATTACCGTTAGCTTCTTCTAAAGGCAAAAAACATGACAAACCAGTAATAATAACATTCAGAAAAAACAATGGATGAAGCCAAAAAGACATAACATATGGTTGGCATAACATATCATTCCTAAGCATTATTAGGAGTGATCTCAGAATACAGACCCTTGAATAAGTCTTGAGCATCAGTGAGTACAACTCCAAATCACCATCATCAACAACAACAACAAAATTAATGGAAAGAACCAGCGTTAACAGGGATGTGAAAGGAAAGGGAAATAGAGACCCTCATTTTATGCTGGTGGGACTGCAATTTCCCCAGCCATTTTAGAAAACAGTGTGCAGATACTTGAAAAATATAATAGACCTTCGTATATATATCAGTAATTCCCCCACTCCTGGACCTCTAACTCATGAACAACAAAACAACGCAAGTCTCCAACAAAAGATGTGTGGATAATAAAATGATGATATATTATATATACAAATGTATACTCATATAGATATGCATACACAAAATGAAATTTTGATTAAGATGAAATCTTGATTTGCAAAACCTAAATGGAATTGTAAATTAGTGTTCTAAGAAAAATATGCGAAGGAAACAAATATAAAATTGATCTTGTTAATTGCGTATTATAAATAAATAAAAAAATATTTGACAATTCTCATTAGAAACTAATGGAGATATTGCCAACAGAACAGCCAGTCAGCTGAGACTACAGAAAGGGTCACAGGTGGGAACAGAGTCCTCGGGACAGGAGTGGAAGCGTATTTACACTTTAGTGTTAAGAGTGGTGAAATGGCACTATTAATAAAACAGTACGTACAGAAACTATTATACATAATGCTACTTTGATTAAAATCATTTTATTGTTGTTCTTGTTTTACAGTAGAATCAATATTATTATTTTGTTCATGTAGTGTTAATACAACATGCCCAAACCTGAGAATTTGATTTTTCTACCTTTATTTCAAGATCCCCAATTAAAAAGTTTATAAAGAAAATTAAATATGGTCTACAGATTTCTAAGAACAAAAGAGTATGCACCCAGCATTATTAAATGGCTAGTCTTACTCAAGATTCTTCAATAAAATTGTTTTTAAAGACAATGAGCTGGTCTATTGATTTCTAAGTTAAAACAAAAGGATATACCTAACATCATTTAAATGGCTAAACTTAAGTGAGTTTCTTGATCGTAATACAAAGAAATCAAGAGAATGGATTTGAACTCTTGTGGGGAAAAAAAGCAATTTAATGATTTCATGAAGGTAACTATGGAATAAAGCAAAAGGAGAAGATCAGCTATGTAGAAATTTATGTTAAAATTATTGGAGTCAGGGGGTGGAGTAGGCGGTAAGGTGTTTGCCTGGCACGGGCTAACATGGGTCGCACATGGGTCGCACCACAGTTTGATCACCCAGCATTCCATATGATCCCCCAAGCCAGGAGTGGTTTCTGAGTGCATAGCCAGGAGTAACCCTTGAGCTCACCAGGTGTGGCCCCAAAACAAAACAAAACAAAAAAATTATTGGAGCTAATTTCATTTCTGATAAAAGAAAGAAAAAGATACTTTGTGATCCATTTCCCCATACAACTGGAAAACTCTATTTAAAATTCATTGAAAGTGGTCCTAAGTTTATACAGGAAATGGGTTTTAAAGATATTGTATAGAAATGTTCAAGAAAATGGAATTTTCTTTAGGATAACAGTGGCATTTAAACCACAATCTATTCACTCTCTTTCCCCTTCTAGCTCAGCAAGACTCAAGAGCTCCAAGCCAAACTGTGCATAACCAAGAATACAAGTTTTCTTCCTTCTTCCACAGTCATTTATTCTAAGATAAATAGAAAATTAGTGCATCTCTTCCTAAATCAGCAACTTGTACTAAGGTTAGGTAATGGGCATATGTGAATAAGACAGTGTTGGGAGGAGAGGCAAATTAAAAGAATGTCTGACGATTGATTACCCATCTCCTTCAAAATCTTTTTTTTTTTGGGGGGGTCACGCCCGGAAGTGCTCAGGAGTTACTACTGGCTCCATGCTCAGAAATTGCTCCTGGCAGGCACGGGGGACTATATGGGGCACGGGGATTCCAACCGATGACCTTTTGCATGAAAGGTAAACGCCTTACCTCCATGCTATCTCCCGGGCCCCCTTCAAAATCTTATATCCAAAAGTAGTACTCAGACATATGTTATTGTCTTTCTACAAGCAGGTTAAAACCTGTGACTGAGGGATTTTTCCAGGAGAAGTCAAAGTTCTATAGTAGAGAGATTTCAATCTCTTTCTAAAGCTTAAGGGGCTCAAAAATGTTATTGTAAGGTGATAGGATATTTGGAGGAAATTAGTAGCTGCACTGCAGTAAGAAGCTAAGTTAGCCAGATTGTTAGGTTGATTCTCTAAGAGAGGATCAGGGAAAGTGTAAGCAAAAAGGAGCCCTTCTGGGGAGTCAGACCCATTTACTTACACTAATCTCAGGCATTCCTCCTTTAAAGGAGCCCAAATTTAATTGGCTTTATTTGTAGAGCTATTTGTAGCCCCAAGGTAATAATGAATACATTAGAGCAAACAGCCAACAATTAGTAGAACTCCACAAGTGAATGCATCCAGAATGATTGAGACAGCCAAGCAAAACCTTGACCAAACAAACCGCTGCTATCTCCAGTTAACTTACTTAGGCTCATGGCTGACTGCTTTGAGTAGCATTATTAGAAACTTAACATTAGGTGAGGGATATATATACTTCACCTAACCTACTTCATTCACTTCAAAAATAAACAAGCAAATAACAATTACTGAGTCCAGATTGGGAGACCAGTACACAACCTACTTATATCAAATTATGAAACATACAAACAAGATGTTTAAGAAAAAAGAAAGAAGAAAGAAAGAAAAATAGAAAGAAAGAAAGAAAGAAGAAAGAAAGAAAGAAAGAAAGAAAGAAGAAAGAAGAAAGAAAGAAAGAAAGAAAGAAAGAAAGAAAGAAAGAAAGAAAGAAAGAAAGAAGAAAGAGAGAAAGAAAGAAAGGAAGGGAGGAAGGGAGGAAGGAAGAAACAAAAAGAAAGAAAGAAAGGGAGTAAGGAAGGAAGGAAAGAAAAAGAAGGAAGGAAGGAAGGAAAAAGAAAGAAAGAAAAGAAGGAAGGTAGGAATGAAACAAAGAAGAAAAATGAAGAATTAAAATAAGGAAAGAAAAGTTAAGAAAAGAAAAATAGGGAAGAAAAAGGAAAGAAAACAGGAAAAAGAAAATGAAAGAAATGAGAAAGGAAGAAAAAGAAAGAAAAGGTGGAAAGAAAAAAATGAAAGAAGAAAGAGAAGATAACAGAATCTGTAATAGTAACCAGATGCTAAATTAAACAGATAAGCCATAGAAGTAGTTATTGCAAACATTTTCCCCCAACTCAAGAGAACCATGATTAACATAAAGGAAGGTCTTAGAAAGCATCTCAAGAAATAGAATAACAATAAATAGAACTTACTATTAGCAAAGATACACTAATATTGAAATGTTTTGAATTATAGTCAATTATAAGAAAAACTTGCTAGAGGAATTTCATATTAGATTTGCAATGACAGTAGAAAGAATTCGTATACTTGGGAATAGATTCATGAAATTACACAATCTGAATAAAATAATGCAGATAAAAATAACTAATAAATTTAATCAGAACAGCAGAGAAAATGAGGTTCAATGAAGAACATAAACAGAATTTTGAGAATAGTAAAGTGAGAAAAGATGAATTTGTTAACGAATAGAATTTACCCAAAATTAAAAAAACTATAATCCAAACATCATTGAAATAAGCCAAGTGCTAAGAATTTCACATAACCACCATTACAAAAATCATTAAAAGTCATAAAAATGAGGCAATTTGAACAATAGCAAGAGAAAAGGAACTCATAACATTATAAAATAAAGAGATGGCTTTGATTGTACACTAATTCCAGAGGAATCAATGCTGAGTAGCAGCAAAATAAGGTTAATGCAACAAACACTACTATAATATATATAATATATTATAATTATAAATATTATTTATAAAATTAATGCCATAAATGTTGGAATGGGAAAAGATAAAGACCACTTAAGAACAATATTTGCATAGTTCAAAAGAATTAAATGAGTATAAGTTTAAATCCACTTCTAAATATTTAAGCTGCATGAGGCAATCATAAGCAAACCACCGCCAACTCTAAGTAACGTGGTCATACTCATGACTGTCTCATAGAGGAATAATATTAGAAGCTTCAGTTACTAAGAAAATAACCATAATTAAACAAAAGTTACTAAAAGGGGCCCGGGAGATAGCATGGAGGTAAGGCGTTTGCCTTTCATGCAAAAGGTCATCAGTTCGAATCCCGGTGCCCCATATGGTCCCCGTGCCTGCCAGGAGCAATTTCTGAGCATGGAGCCAGGAGTAACCCCTGAGCACTGCCGGGTGTGACCCAAAAACCAAAAAAAAAAAAGTTACTAAAAATAAAATGCCAAAATCAGAAATCATCACTTACTGCAAATGAATTAATAGTGTAGGAGAAAAGGGACAAGACATGACAATTAAGAAAATGGCAGTACAAATCCAACTGACAGCATTAATATGAATATCTTAAACCAATTAAAAGGCAGATTATTAGTTAGCTTTTGTAAAGGATTTAGCTAAGTATTATCTATTGGAGATTTATTTTGTTGTTTTTATTAGGCACATCCTGCAGTGCTCAGGGACTTCTTATAGTTTTAGGTCTGTTGCATACTTAGGGTGTTATGTGTGCTGGGGATTAAACCTGGTTCACTTCCATAGAAACCATGCACTTAGATTTCATGCATACTCTGTCTGACCTCTCCAGAAATTACAGTCTAGAGATGGTTATTTGGGTAAAAGGGGGGGGAGGGCATATTAGAAGGATTCAAGGTTTTCTCCTGTCTCTGTGCTCAGGGATTATTCTTGGCCAATAGTTTGCGTATTTCATAGGCTGCTGAGGATTCAGGTTGGCTGCATGGAAGGCATGTGCTCTGCCCATTGTACTACTACTCTGTCCACTAAACATGAGACTTAAAGATGTGAACAATTTTTGAACAAATATATATTAAATATACATATATAAACAGAATATATGCTCTTAATAGTACAGTACCAAACTTTGTGAAGCAAAACTGACAGAGAAACTGACAACTTAACAATAGTTAGAACTGCCATACACTTGAAACGTTCATAATGTCCTATTTAGAATATTAAAACGTCATAATTTTAATAGTAAAGTATAAACTAGACAATAATTCTACTCTACCCTCCTTGTTGAATTGCAACTTTAGTCTCTTATAGTAATTTTGGAAGAAAAATAAAAATGATTGCGTGTTTAGAAGGGAAAAATCAGATTTGAAGACAAGTTAACATATCTAGATGAGAGAGTATTATAGTTGTCTTTAAATTATTTGATGGGATCGTTGCTACAATGAGTTATATTCTGGAAACATGAGATATGAGTAGAAATTACAACAGATATCCTGATAATGGACTTGACTCACAAGCTACAAGTTGAGTTCAAATACAGCAGGATAAATTATGTCAGAATATTGTAAACCTGCAATTCCAAGGGAAACTATTCTAGTAGAATTCTAAGTTCTAGCTAACAAAAATTCTGTTTTTAATAAAAGAAAAGGCCTCTAGCCACTCCTACTTGCAATTTATCATGTATATGGTATTTCGAATAGTTCTGAACTACTCCTTGGCCTCTTCTTCCTCTGAAAGTGCTCTATGAAGACTGGTCTCATAATGTTTTCATCTGGTGTTTCAAAATGAAAATCTTTACAATAAAGGTGCATAAAAGTGCATACACCTTTAAATTCATTATTTCCCATAATTATTTCCATTATTTCCCTTAATATATTTCTATTATTAACCAGGTTTCTCTGCAAGTTAACTCCCATCTCTTTTGCAAAAAAAAGAATTGGAAAATTTAAGGCAGAAATGTGTTCCCACTAAAGAGTTCGAAAGAACTTCCAGGACCCCATTATTAGCCATTGGTACCACTCACTTGTTCTGTCACACAAGATATGTGGCAATTAATTTTACTTTCTCTGTAGGACCATTAAGGCATCATAGGACTTGCTTATTTCTAACTTTCTTTTATGAACAACATTCAGGATGAGTTTGAGTTGTTGGCAAAGTTTTCATTTAAAGAAATTGAAGCATGTGGTATCTCGTCTACAAGCTTTTTTCTAAGGACAGAATCTATGATCTACTTATGTGTAATAGTTACAATTTTGCCTTAACTCTCAAGTACATAAACATAATTTTATTTTGTTTTTGAATTCAAATTTATTCTCATTCACATCCTCACTATAAAGGGCATAAAGCATAGGCTGAGAGTATTCTTTTCATGTAAGAGGACCAGTTTTAATTACCACACAGTTCTTTACGCACCAACAACAGTGACCTCCAAACAGGATGCTATCAGATAGCTCCAGTATGTTTATACCACCTAGAAACATGGAATATGAACTATTTTTAGTTCTTTATGCTAGTTACTGAAAAAGAGATAAATTATATTTAAATTGTATTATTCATTTCTTTGTTCACAGCATCATTTTTATTTGTCTCATTTGAGTAAGTACTATTAGCACCATGTTTCTCAATATTAGTTGGTACCCTATGCCACTTCATTCTACATCCTTTATCTGCTTGTACCCCTTCTTGGAATGCAAATGCAGCCACCACTTAGCTCCTGATACACAATCTAGTCCTTTATCTTCCCTAATATAAACTTTCTAGATCACAAGTCTAAACTTTTTTCTAAAACGTATGAGTCTATTTCCCAGAATGTCAACCCTCAGTTTCTTAAAGTGTGTGTATGTGCTCACAATCATATGTTTATAATAAGCTAACTGGTGGACAGAATATTGCACTGGTAAAAAGTGGGATGTTCTTTTTATGACTGAAATCCAACTATAAAAATGTTTTTAATCATGGTGCTTAAATAAAGATATTATTTAAAAAAAAAACAAGTGTCTATCAGAGAGGAGACATCAATTAATATTTGTGTGTATCTAGATAAAATCCTAGAACAAAGCTAGCCTACAGTTAACTGATGCTACAGAAATTAGTCAATGTTATTAAGCACCCATGTCATAACCTGATAGACTATGCCACTGAGAGGCTCAAGCCTCAAAGACAAGGTGAGACAAAATTCTTCAAAAAAAAGTCATAGAAAATTCAACACTTGAGTGCCTCTTTTACTCCTGTTCTGTAAATGAATATACTTAGGGAGCCTGAAAATGATAAATTGTGATGTAGAACATCCTGCATTATAAATCAGTAGAATCATATAATAAAACTTCCACTATCAAGAGCTGTTTTGTGAAATAGGTCTTTAAGTCTCTCAATATCATGAAAATTTTAACCATTTTCAATGAATCTCTTTCTAGCCTGCATTATGTATATCTCTGTTATATCAAGCAAATCAATTTAACCTTGCTGTGATAATTTAATGTAACTATTACCAACATTCATTATTCCAATCCACATAAATAGTTTGTGCCTTCTGGGCACTTTGGAATAAACTGTTCTCTTTTCATTGTACAAATGACCCTTCTTGCTGAATTTTTCTAAAACCATCTGATCTGTTGTTCATTATGTTTAAGAAGATGATCGGACTTAAGTGCATCCTTGCATGAAGCCTACCTTGGCTCTGCACCTGGAGGTTTTTAACTGCCAGTGTATATAGCTCTGCAGACCCTTGAGTACTACAAGAGATATCTTGGAAGTCCCCATCTCCACAGGACAGCACATATTTGGGCCTTCACATTGAACTGCCTGCCTATTGGATTTAAAATAAGTAGCAGTCATCCCTGTGTGTACAATTGGTGAAGGAGTAAATCCCCAGAAAATAAGAATAAGAGCTATCTTTCACTTCTTTATATTAAATCTGATACTCTTCACATCACATTCCACTCTGAAATATTCTGACTTCTTCAAAATTAATAGGATTCAATAATCTCACAAGTGGTAGAATTTCTTGATTCATATTTTTTCATATATTTAGAAATAAACTTTAGCTATAAATCTAGAAACACCTGTTTAGCTATGTTTGGAAACTAAAGAAAATTAAGCAGTGATAAATGAAATTAAGAAGTAAAGCAATTATTAGATAGAAAGTATAGATCTAAGTAATAATGGAAATATGTTTTCAGGGATAAATTTACTACAAATCTTCCATCAGTTGAAGTGGAAATTAAATCAAAAGTAATTCATGTAAGTAAGAAACCCTATGAGACTTTATTGAACATTACAATTTTTTTTGTTTGTTTTTTGGGTCATACCCGGCAGCGCTCAGGAATTACTCCTGGTTCCACACTCAGAAATCACTCCTGGCAGACTCCAGGGACCATATGGAATGCTGGGGTTTTAACCACCGTCCTTCTGCATGCAAGGGAAATGTCTTACCTCCATGCTATCTCTTTGGCCCCAAACATTACACATTTTGATGCATTTGGCTGCCATTTTTAAAAAACAAACTGTCTCTTTATACAGAACAATATATGAAAAATGTCATCTTATTCTTGTGTTTTTTCTTTACTATCAATATACTTATACTTTATCCCTCTTCACAACCCAATTTATTTACCCTTCAGCTTTTGCTGAACTCAGAACATTCATATAATATTGTTTATGTTCATTTCATTGTGTCCATATTTTCCAATTCTTCTAGTATTCCCAATTTAATTTTTTTATTAAAAAGTTAGATAGAGGGGCTAGAGCAGTGGCACAGTAGTAGAACATTTTCTTTGTATGACTAACCTAGGACAGCACCATGGTTTGATCCTCTGGCATCCCATATGGACCCCTAAGACAGGAGTGATTTCTGAGCACAGAGCCAGGAGCAAACCCTGAGTGTCACTGGATGTGCCTCCGCCCAAAAAAATTTACATAGAAAAATAACTACACTGAAACCTACTGAGAGGTTTGTCACTACCATGACAATGGTAGTGAATGAGAAAAATAGAATGACTGTCTTGGATACAGGTAAGAGGTGGAAGAAGAGGGGAAAGGAGGACATTGGTAGTTGGAACTTTGAACTAGTGAAAGGGGGTATTCTTTGCTTTAATATTACTAAAACCCAAGTATAAACATGCTTGAAATCATGGAGACATTCTTGATGAATGGAGGAAAGTTATAAACCAAGATATTTAGATGGAATGTAGACACTGAAAAAATTACATAGGAATAGAATCATTTCTAGAGTCTCAAAAGGAAACAGTATTTGGGTTTGTTTTGTTTTGTTTTGTTTGTTTTTGTCTTTGTTTTTGGAGTGTGGGGGTGGGATTTGGGCCACACTCAGTGATGGTCAGGGGTTACTCCTGGCCATGTGCTCAGAATTCATTCCTGGCTTGGGGGACCATATAGGAAACCCAAGGATCGAACCATGGTCTGTCCTAGACTAGCGCTGGCAAGGTAGACTCCTTATCGCTCCATGCTACTGTCTGGTCTCTGAAGGAAATAGTATTGAGGCAGCCTGGTTTTGTGCAATGGTAGGCACTCTGTGCTTCTAACTTTCAAACCTGAAAGACAATGAATATTTTGTCATAACCAAATTATTTAAACAATTTGGGTAAATTTAGCTCTTGATGGGTCTATGTGGGCATCTGGCACTTTGAAGCATTATGAAAGGTTGTTGAAAATGTACATAGTCTTAGGAAAACAAGATATATAACAGAGAAGTGGATAAAGGATAATGAAAAATCATCTAAACCAAGTTTAATATCACATATTTTTATTCCCACAGGATATATCTATGAATTTTTCCACTATACTCTCAATGGTCTTGCATATTTGCAACCTTCTTCTTTACCCCATGTACTGCTATCATATGTATGAAAATATCTTTTTGTAATTAATATTTGCTGTTTTTGATTTCTTATGCTTAGAACCCTTTCTCCTTCTGCATTGTGTGTTAAGAACACAGTCCTGGGGCCCGGGAGATAACATGGAGGTAAGGCGTTTGCCTTTCATGCAAAAGGTCATCAGTTCGAATCCCAGTGCCCCATATGGTCCCCCGTGTCTGCCAGGAGCAATTTCTGAGCATGGAGCCAGGAGTAACCCTTGAGCACTGCCGGGTGTGACCCAAACCCCCCCCCCAAAAAAAAAGAACACAGTCCTAGGACCAGAGCGATGGCACAGTGGTAGGGCATTTGCCTTGAACGTGGCAGACCCAGGACATACTGTGGTTTGATCCTCCAGTGTCCCATGAGTGATTTCAGAGCGCACAGCCAGGAGTAACCCCTAAGCATCACTGGGTTTGCCTCCCCTACCCCCCAAAAAAACGCATCTCTGAAAACAAAAGGTTAAGTTTCTCAATCATCTATTCATCTATGCCAATCTGTATTCCGTATCTCAAAATATAATAGACATGTTTGTGAAAAGGAAGAATGCTGAAATGGATCTAGGTACAAAGAAAAATCACTCCTTGAAAGTTCAGGTACCCAGTTCTTTACAAATTTCTAAACTATATGTATGATTTATTAATAAAACATGATTTATTTGCCTTACTTCTTAGATGTTATGTTGTGCAAATGAATTATATAGCATATACTGAACACCATCATTTAATAACCAAGGAAAATAAAGACTTAAAATGTTGTAGTTGGAGAAAAAGTGTGGTGATTATGAGCTTGGACCATAGATATGAGCATGATCTCAAACTTTCATCATGTAACCACAAATCTGGGCAAGTTATTTAGCTGTGCCTGGGTTTTACATTTGTGTGATGGAGATAATACTATGTGAGAATTGAGATCTTCAGTGGATTACAAATACATAATTTAGATCACAGCAAATGGGCTACTGGTCATTGGAAATAAAGTTAAGTTTTGGAAATAAAGTTTTCAAGCATAATTAATTATTTGCAGTCCTGGAAGTAATATTCTTTTGTACCAATGATGAAACTGAAGTTTAAACAGATTGGTCAAATTCACTGGTTTCTTAGTGGAAATATGTGAATCCCGGTCTCTGGGACTAAAACTCATGCTGCTTATTCAAACTCTCCTATCAATAATGAACAGTAATTTCATCTACTCTTCTTATAGTGCTTTTCAATCAATGTTCAATAAATATCCTCATGGTTTATTTTTCTTAGGGGAGCTCTTGATGTTATCTGCACTTCTATTTTAATGACCATGTATCAATGAGCCCAAAGAAAAGAGTCCACAACCCTTTGTTCTTTATACATAGGACTTTTCACTATCTGATGTCCTGTATTTATCCATTAGTTTCCATATTCACCACTATGATTCTTAACTCCATGCAAATCATGATTTTTATTCATTTTATTTGTAGTTATAATGCACCTATCGAATATAAAATATACCCTAGAAAAACAATAGGTGCTCAGTTATATTTGTGGCGATGCTTACCAAGTAAAGCACAAGAGTTTAGTAATCATTCCTGGTGATACATGGCAAACTAGATCAGATGGTTTAATACTTAAAGCCCAGCAATGCTGTGGACCACTAGTGAGACGCATTATAGGGATATAGCTGATGACCTTCACATGCAAAATATGTGCTATTGTCCCTTGATATCACAGCCTAACTCCTTACTTTGCATTTTAGAATATAAGTGAAAAGAATAAATGAATGAATGGACACATTAAGGTATTTCTGAAGAAATACTGAAGAAAAAGCTATACTTTCCTAGAAGATCCAGAGAGACCAGATCTCTCACCATCAATAAGTTTTTAATAAATATCTTCACTCTTAATGCTCCTTTAAATTAATAGTATAGAAGCATTGATTTTAAATTTTGTTAAGTAGTTAGCTTAAAAAAGAAATTTTCACATGTAAAACAAATTAACAGTCAGAGAGTTTAATGTTTGACTACATTTTAAAACAAGTTTAGAACCATCATCTTATACACAATTACAAGACCCATTTGCATGGTTTCACCTTACATTATCAGGTCATTTGGCAGGAGTGGAAGTTGGGCCACAACCTCAGTGCTCAAGGGCTATTTTTGGCTATGTGTTCAGATATGACACCCAGTGGTACTCAAAAAACCTTATGCACTGCTGTGGACAGACGCACAGTCAGCTGAAGCAGTGACACAGTGATACATAAGACCTGTCCCATACTTACACTCCCAAATCAATTCAGATCATTTAAAAATTTTCTCTAAGTAAATAATATTTTGTAATATTTAACAAAAATGTTTTTATAATGATACTGCAATTCAAAAAGCTACTTATAGTTGAGTTTCAGACAAGCAATGTTCCAGCACCAACCCAAACTAGTAACAACTCATCCCTGGTTGCCTTCTACACCCGACTGCCTCCTTGTCAGGCACATTTTTAAGTTTGTTTGATCTAATTTAGATCTTATGCGTTCAGTCTTGATGGCTCTGTGGTTTAAAATATATGCATATGTTACTTCTCTTCTGCCTCTTTTTACTTCCCTCCTCAATTTCTTTCCTCTGTCTTTCTCTTCCTACACTCTAGGATCAAGGGTAATCTATGTATCACTCTTTTAAATTTTTTATTCCCTTATGCTATTGTTCAGCATACCACACATAAATGAGATCATCCTGTTTCTCCATCTAATAAATTACATTTTACCATGATATCTACAGTTCCATTTTAGTTACAGAAAATTGGATAATTTTATCACTTGCTTGCTGTTACATGGATCTCATTGTGCATATATACTACCCCTTTATAATCCTCTCACCTGCTGTTGGACACCTAGATTTATCCCATAGTCCACTTATTATTGTAAATCTTGCCATAAATAATGACATACATTTGTCCTTTTGAATGAATGTTTTTATTTCCTGGAGATAGATATCCAGAAGTAGAATTTCTAGGTCATATGAATGCTCAATTTTTACTTTTATGAGAAATCTCCATATGTTTTTCTTATTTAAAGTTGAACCAGACAGCATTCTATCAACAATGAGTAATGATTTATTTTTTACCACATACCCACCAATACAGATTGTTTCCAGTTTTTTTTTTTAAATATGTGTAATTCTCATTGTTGTGAAATATCTCACTGTCATCTTGATTTGGAATTCCCTGATAACAGACGAATCCATTTCTGAGTACTTTGTCATGTGCTTATTGGCCATCCATCTGTATTTTTACAAGAAGTATCTATTTTCTCTCCTCCATTTGAATATAGTTTTTGTATTTCTTTTTCGTTCATTCAGGCCATTTTATGTTCTCAATGTGAAGAATAACATCTAGATAACAAATCTGTTTTCTTTTTTCAAGTGGACATATTTGATGAGCATTTTAAAATATTTTTCTTCTCATTCAGTATTTCTCATAAAAGCAAATATGAATATTATAGTAAAATATCTGATTGCACTAGTATAAATGTAAAGTATTATTTTACTTAGTTACAAATTTTACAATATTCATATAATATAGTTTATAGACAAATCCTTTATTAATGAACTTAGAAACTATTTTATTTTTTGCCAGATAATCAATGTTCAATAAAAATTTTGTACAGTGTTTAACTTTGGTTTTCTATAGAGCATGTACATGGTGTTACATAAAGTTTGAATGATGTATTTGCAGAGACAATGCATTAAAAGGTGAAACAATTTTTTTCTTTTAACAAAGTTTTCTACATTTTCCAAATGTTCTGTGATGGAGGATTGCTTTTTAATTAGAAATATTATTTGAAGAAATTTAGTTCCATTTTGACATATAGATTAACATAAGGACATCAATAACTGTTACTCTGAGGATAATTTTCCCCTGAGCAAATTGTCATTAGTTTGTAATTTAAGTCAGTACCTTTTTTTTTGCAGACTTAAGTAAACTTCAATTTTGAGCCCCAAATTCTGCATATATATATATATATATATATATATATATATATATATATATATATATATATATATATATATTTCCTTTGGCTTCTGCATCATATGCCTACTACAAGTTATTAGAACAAAAATTAATTTGATTGTACATGACCAAAATTTATAAAAATCATATATAACTGAAAGGAATACTAGCAGAAAATTTCTGATTAAAATCGGCTGTTTTGAGAACCATAACAATTTGGGTAAAGAAACTGAAAAGAATGTAGCATTGGTGAAGGGGTGGGGGTGTTCTTTACATGACTGAAACCCAACTACAAATGTATTTGTAATCAATATGTTTAAATAAAGCTATTAATTAAAAAAAAGAAACTTAAAAAAGTAAATCCAAGATAATTAGGCAAAAACTGAATTGATACTTTATATCTATCTATCTATCTATCTATCTATCTATCTATCTATCTATCTATCTATCTATCTATCTATCTATCTATCTCTCTCTCTCTCTATCTATCTATCTACCTATCTATCTATCATCTATCTGTTATTTATATATAACTCCGAGCACTTTCATAATAGTAATTTATTGAATCTGTTTTAATCACTGAATTGGATGGTTATGACATTATGTACAACACCTCTCTGACAATTAGGTATTAACTCTTCCTCTGACATTTGGAGGGTTGGTTTAGAATTCCAAAACAATTAAGTCACTTTATTGAGGTCATATACTCTAAATAACAAACATAGAAATAACTTTGTCTCCCTGATTGCAGAGACCATTTCATCACAAATTTTCTAGTAACTGAAAAACTACCCCTACTTAGTAAATTCAGAGGACCAGAGCAGAATAGATGTTGATGTTATGAAATTTTCTATGGACTGATGTGACTGGAATAGTGAATATGGCACTTTCACATACTGAATATTATAAACTGATAGACATTGAAAAATTATGCAGTAACCAACTTACTTACATCTCTCCTAAGTCCCAATTTCAGGAAAACTATTGCTAAATCTCCTATATGAAAGGTACCTTACATAGTTATGTAACCAGTGTGACATCTTTATATCCAAGTTTACCCCTTCACTATACACTGTTAATCCAAAACTCTTAGCTTGTCAATAAGTTTCTTCACATACTTTTCCTACCTTAATTCCTTCCTTCCTTCCTTCCTTTTCTTCCCTCCCATCTCTCTGACTCCCATTCCTTCCTCTCAATTCCTCCTTTCCTTCATCCCCTTCCTCATTCTCTCCCTTCTTATCCTCATTCCCTCTGCCCCTTCATTCCCTTCCCTTCATTCCATCTTTCTTTCTTTCTTTCTTTCTTTCTTTCTTTCTTTCTTTCTTTCTTTCTTTCTTTCTTTCTTTCTTTCTTTCTTTCTTTCTTTCTTTCTTTCTTTCTTTCTTTCTTTCTTTC